>JBAWJQ010003996.1:0-114359 GCA_037783105.1 Bactrocera zonata
TTAGGACTACGTGGTGGATGCATAAAAACTCTTCCAGTTTTTGTCGAGTCATAAAAGATGTGTGTGGTCTAGCGCTGTCCTGATGGAAGACAAAGTCCTTTCTGTTGATCAATTCTGGTCGTTTTTTTCGATTGCTTGCTTTAATCGTTTGATCAGGCTGGAGCAGCTCTTAATGTATGATTCTTTTCCAATGCCACCAGACACTCAATATAACCTTTCGAGGCGGCAATGCTGGCCTTGCGACCATTTGTTGAGCTTCACCACGCTTGGACCATGATCTTTTTCGCACCTTATTGTCGTATTTGAACCACTTTTCATCTCCTGTTACCATTCGCTTCAGAAATGGTTCGATTTCATTTCATTTCAGTAAAGAATCGCAGATGTTCATTCGGTCCACTAAATTTTTCACAAACAATTCATGTGGTACCCAAACTTCGAGCTTCTTTTTGTAGCCAGCCTTTTTTAAATCGTTCAAAATTATTTGGCGATGAATGCTAAATTCCTTAGCGATGCACTATGGTTGGAAACATCACTTTTCTTGGCCAAAACTATTAAAACTTAAAATAACGGAATTTTTAACTGGAATTTGAAGTTGCAGTATAATTTAAGTGTTTTTGTATAAAATAATTAATTTTTTTTTTAATTATCAACATTTAGAATTAAAATAAAAAAAAATGTTTACATAAAATTTTTGTTTCTTTTATTTCTGAGTTTTTATTTTTTTTAGTTCTAAATGAGAAAATATACGATACTTACGAGTAAATATGTTGTTTCTGGAAATTGAAAATATAATTTACATACGTATTTACGAATATATTAAAATTTTATTAAACTCTTTAATTTAAATACAATTCATTATCCAAAAATGTATTTTCCTGTTCAAGTTCTTCTGGATAATCGTCCTCGTCGCCCTCGTCGTCATCCATATTTTCTAAATTCTCAGTCGCACATGTTTCACCGATATCCTCACAATACAATAATTCCTTTACATCTAGTGGCAGCGTTAAACGCTTCCTTTGGCGCACACGTGTATTTAAGCGAAAAGATGAAATTAATGGATCCGGTGTGTTAAGAGCTCTATGAAATACATCGAAATGCTTATCAATGCGGCTAGTCTTACGTGCGTGGTGCAGTCTGTCGCTTTTATATATTTTGTTTCGTGACTCAGCTGCATCCTCTCCGAAGTAACCAAGAGGAAGTGGTGTATTTTGCATTATTTGCTTTGAGTGAACTACAACTTTATGTACTGTGGGAGTCATTAGCAACCAGGGGTACTTGCTTTGATATAGTTGACCAGTTTGAAAGCAACACTCTTCAAATTTATCCAAATTTAGGGAAAATTGACAAGATAAACATATTAATATTATTCTCATTCGAAATATTAATTCAGTGTCTACTCCTAAAATTTTCGAAAATTTATCATATTCCGTAAATTCTCTTCGCGACATGTTGCCGTCATTTGTGGAACCTCAACCACCTCTTTCGGAACATCAACATGAAGACTTAGTTCTTTCCACAACTCATTCCGGATTTACTCTTTTCTTATCTTAATTGCATCTTTATCTTCCTCCGATCTAATTTGCCATTTCGTTACTTCCATCTTGTATCCTAAATGTAGTACGAACTCAAAAATTCTAATCCAGGAGTGCAGTGGACTAATTCCGTACTTTAGATTTCCATCGATAGGATGAAATTTTACGCTGTTATAATCTGTGACTTCAACAAAGTCAGTTTGGGTTCCATGGCATATTGGACATTTTTGATTTGACTTTGTATCGGTTAAAACATTCAAAACTTTTCTATCTATAACAGTTAAAAACACTCTGAACGTTATTTCGATTATCTTACCAGCTTCGATTTCAACACGTAAGTTTTCAAGCTCTTGAATTTGTTTATTTAAGTCAGCAGCTTCTCTTGTTATCACTTCCTTAGTTTCACTCGTGTATTCTAATTTCAAAGGCCGACAAAATCTTGTGGACTGCGGAAAACAATTATTCCAAATCGGGGCTCCCGCGCTACTCAAGAGTCTCAAGGGAATCACTGTTGTGGCCAAAAGACATGAATCAGCATTTCGTGATGTACTTTGATCAAGGAAAGATTGCTTATATTGAGATTGACCAGAGCTGCTGTCAAAACCGGAGCTAAATATCATTCCCGTTGATATGAAGTTATCCGTAATTGTCGCAAATACTTCCTTTTGTATCTCTATAATTCTTTTAGCCGTATGGTTTAAAAGCATTTGTAAAGGAACCTTTGCACATTTGTCATCTACAAGTACACCATCGGGTCTGCACTTACTTTTTATTGCTAATATATTATCATAGGGTGGATAAATATTAGCGTTACGTTCCCTGCTAGAAGTCCGGATTTAACAGTATTGGCTCTTCGAAAAATTGTTTTCGAGAAGAAATGCTAACGCGTCCTCATCAGACATTACAATAGGTGCTTTTACATCATCGACATATAGAATCCTAATCTTGGATGGTCTTGATGGACTTTCGATGGTTTCTTTTAAAACAACTGCTAAATCTACTTGTCCTTCTTTTCGAGCCGAAATTGATGCTGCTTGAACTGACATCGAGAGGTTTGCTGCTTGTCTTCTCTTACTTCGTTTAGATTTCTCAGAGTACTTAAGTTGCGGGCGTCCAGTTAGTGATACAATTTTTTCATCTGGGCTTTGTTCTACTGTGTATTGAGTCTCTGTGGAAGTGTTTTCTAAATTTATTTGCCTATTTATTACAGTTTCTGAACAAAGCCAGCCAGAATATTTAATTTTAAAATCATCTAATCTTCTATGACACTTTTCCCACTTTGCAGACAAATTATTGTTAAGCATGCGTGTTTTTTTTTTTGTTAAATACTTATAGCATTCATCTGAAATGTTATCGGCTCCACATTTTTGTATAAAATAATTTATTAGTGCGTCCTTATTTTTTCCTTTCTTCTGCTGGGTCAACCAAATATCAAAAACTGCTGAATTCTGTAAACAAATGACTACTGAAAAAAAAATTTACTCAAAAACCGCAAAAAACCGCAAATCGAAATAAACATTTTCAAAAACTAAACACTTCAAAGTAATTTTGATTTTTAATCTTATGCTTAACACTCCTAAACAAAATGTGTTAAGCTTACTCAAACTTAAAAAATAAAATAAATTCCAAAATGTTAAAGACTTTTGGAAAAAGTTATCTTATTTTTTAGAGTATCCAACTTTTGAGTATTATATTTTACAAAATTAATAAACTTACCATCACCTTCGTGTTCCATTTAAACTTTTATTTAACACGCTTTGGTTTCAGCTTTAACAAGCAATTGAAGTAAGCACAATAAAACACCGAACGCAATTATGTTTACAAATGAAGCAAACAAATTCAACTTCGATGACTCACCGAATAACGGTGAATTGCATATTACAACAACAAAATTAATTTTTGGTTGTTTTGGAGCGTTGACTACTACATTTCAGAAACAACAACATATTTCGGGATTGCAAACATGTTGACTTTTGGCCAACGAAATGAAATTTCCGACCATAGTGCGATGTCATGACTGCTTATGTGACGGTACTGGGCAATCTTTCCCATCATTTCATCGACTTTTTCAACGATAGGTCGACCCGAGCGAGGTGCATCTCTCATATCGAAATTTCCGGAACGAAAGCAAGCGAACCATTGTTGTGTTGCACGAATTGATACTGCATCGTCTCCGTAAACTTGACAAAATTCATACGACTGCTATAACTTCTATTGACAAAATACGAAAATAATTTTTCGACTAGCCAAAATTAGAATAACGATAATCATTATTCTGCATTAAATATATAATACTACAATGAGCAGTTTCAATTTAGGCAGCTAAACGAGGTATACAATTTATTCAACAAATTCAGTACCATAACTGACTTCTCTGGCTTCCCCGCCTATAAAGCATATACATTTACATTTAGTCCGAAAAGGTTCAACTGTTCCGCAAATGCGTTGTAATATTTTAAAATTACGCTGATGAATGAAAGATGTTGGAGAAAATCCAACAACAATGTGAAGAATCACAAGCAATTAAATTCTGAACTGTTAAATGGGGAAAAACATAAACAAGCGCTGACAACGAGTGGCCGTGGGCCAGTAACAATAGCACAAATCGAGGCGGGCGACAAAACACAACAAAAACAGCGCTTCACAATAGATACTCGCAGCTTTATTAGCAAATGTGTTGAGCTATTGTTGTTGTAGTGTAACTCGTTTCGCGCCCTTAGGTTAGACAACAAATTCACTTTAATTTAACATTTACCTTCTCCCACAACAAACTGTGAGTGTAGTAGGGTTGCTGTACTCATATACATATACCTTTCTTGTCAAAGTAGATGTGTATGTAACTGTATACCTCGCCCGCTCACTAACTAAGAAGCGAAATAATTGAATTACTTAAACTTATTGTGCGCATCAAGAAATGCGGAATAATAACGTGAGGCGGATTGGGGATACAAAGGACGAAAGTTGTACATATATTTATACTTGTAGATGTGTACATTTGTATTTATTCGTATATGTATATATAAATATATGTATATGTGTTTACTTGTATATTTATATACAACAATATCTCTGTTGATAACAGAATGAATGCGGGTGCGAAGCCATTATTTTCGTCATTGAGTTTGTGTGTGTATGACAAAGATTCCTGAAAAATACAAGGACATCGATCGGCAGCTTTCAACATTGTCATCAAATGGATGTTTAGCGGATATATTTGCAATTGGAACCGCAGGCAGTTTACTTCTTATATGTTTTAAAAATTAATTTCCTAACCACAGCGTAATTTAAAATTTATTAGCTTTGCTCTTTGCTTGTTATTGTTGTATACTTAATGCGGAGGAGCCTAAAGCGGTTTCTTTTTAGAAAAGTTTCAACTAAGAGATATGGTGTACGCATGCTCATAATCATATACATCAATATACTTGTTTTTCAGTGATCAGCTAAAGCCATCAATTTCGAAATTTTTCAATACAAACTTTTAAAGCAGCGCGAAAATTATTTTAAAGGAAAATCATGTAAACATGAAAAGAATTGTTACTAAAGATTTAATTTTAATTAAAAAATATTAAACGTTTAATACAAATTAAATAAAATATTTTTTTAAGAAAATTAAATTTAAATGGCTACATATAAATTATTCGAAGTATTTCTCGTCGTTCACTTTTTCCATGTTTCTGGCAAACCTCGAATGCCATGACGGCAAAACTGTTCATCTTGCGTAGCTAACCAAGAGTTAAGCCAATTTCGATGTCGCCTTATGAGTGGAACTGCTTTTGTCCCAGCCCATGCTCAGTGAAATATCAAAAGAATATGGCGAGGCGGAGTTTACCATTTAACGGTTTCCAGGTAAGTTTTAATGGGTTTGGCTATATTGTGCTGGTCGTTAACATGCAGCAAAAACAGTTTATTCTGGTAATGAAACCATAAAGAACCCGCGTTGCTTCTTTCTGAACCATTCCCAGCGCATATAGCCGCTTTGAAATACTTTGACGGGTGACATTTAATGCTGAAGCAAGCTTTCTTTGCATTTGACACGGATCCTCATCGAGTAGCGTCTCGAATTTTACTTTACGCAAAGGTTTTTAATATTGAAATCGCAGTTTTTCAAGCAATGAAACCAAATATGTCGCTTTGATCCACATAGAGGCAGCTCCCCCTGTGCCTTAGCCACCGATTTCTTTGACCGAAGGAAGAAAACCAAAACTTCCCGCAAATGACGATTATTTGGCGAAAAGTCAGACATATTCACGCAACCAAAAGTGTATGACACATAAACAAAGTCACTAAGGTCGAAACGTAGTTTCTTTTTCAAATGTCTAGATTAATTTTGGAATTATCAAAATCGATTACCACCAACTTAAAGAGACTTTTAATATCTTATAGATAAGAAATATCGGATAAAATTTAAACAAGCCAGATATTTCTAGCCGCGGCGACGTCTCACATGGCTCATCCGTTGAGTCTAATATTCGATGACTCCTTCGAGCATTTCGACTGGTAACTGCCTGTGTTTTGCTCCAGGCCTGAAACGAAGCAGGATTGTCCGCATAGACTTTAGAATTTGCTCGTATATGAAAAAGTCTAAAGGTGTGCCCAATCCACCGGCACAAAACGCGAAATTATTTGCTCATCCAAACGATCTCTCAATAAATCCATTGCTTGATGCGATGTGTGGGAAGTGGCGCCGTCTTGTTGAAACCAAATGTCGTCGTAATCGCAAGCTTCAGTTTCAGTCATAAAAAAGTCGGTTATCATGGTGCGATAACGGTCGTCATTGACGGTTACATTCTCACTGCATTATTTTTAAAGAAAAAATGAAGATTCCACCGCCCCAAAAATCACACCAAAGTGTTGTTTTTTCTTAATGAACTGGCAGCTCTTGAATCTCTTCAAGTTGCTTATCATCACAAATGTGGCAATTTTGCCTGTTTACATACCAATTGAGTCCGAAATGGGCACTATCGTTGAATAACATTTAGCTCGAAAACGTCGGATCTTCTTGGAACTTTTCAAGAGCCGATAGAGCAAAAAGATGTCGCTTGGAAAGTTTGAGTGGCTTCAGTTCTTCCACAGGCTGTATTTTGTATGCTTTCGTTCCACACTCACTCAAAAGAAAATACCGCAATTACTGAAATAGTCATGTGTAGAGATTATCGGTTTCAAAAATAACAGTAAACTAATACAGTTACATAAAAAAAGGCAAAAAAGACAAATAGTGTATTTTGAGCGAATAGTGTCAGTTTAAAAATGGAATATTAGAAAATTTTCTACTGCGAGGTTTCTTTTTCTCTGAGTGTATGCTTATGAATATATGTATATACTTATTTATTAAAAAATCTGATTTAGTATTCCTGTTCTTTTACAACCGTTTTCTTTACTTAATTGCTTTTAAAATATTTGTTTACCTAAAGTAGCGAAAGTAACTGCTTCTAAAAACTCTCATCAGCTTAATTAGATTATAAACGCGATTATAATCTTAATTTAACGCTTTGAATATCAAAAATTATCACAGAAAAACATTTTTAAACGCAAAATTGTAATTCATTTTCTAGGCAACTAAAATTTAATAACTTCATGCCTGAGTGGCAGTGAATGGCGCTCAGCAATTAATGATAGGCGCGACACTGCATATACGTAACATTAATTACGCACAATACACTTCAGCGCACACTGAACCACTGGCTGGCTGACTGCCGTTGTTGCCACCAACAAGTGATGGTCTCATCGTATTTGCATTATTAGCATTTTCACAAAGCAAAGAAGATGAAAAATATGAAATATTACTTTGGAAATGGTTGGCAAGCGAAAAAATTACAAGCGTTCTAGGATTCCATGCAAACGCGTTCAAGCATATGCCTCTGAAGCGCTGCTCATTTAGGAAAGTGTTTACTTTCATGTGCTGTTACATCAAAGCGGCCGCAAAACCACTGCGCCGGCTACAAAAGTGAAGTGTGGCGCGTTAAAAGTTAAGCGTGAAAAGCACAAAATTTCTTTGTAAATTTGAAACATGAAAACCAAAAAAAAAAAAAAACAAAAAATCATCAAAAATTATGATGTAGTTAACGAAAATTTTTTCTTAGTAAAGTAGTCAAGGCAAGCCCCTGACAAGGTCCCTAGTTTACTATCTATTATTGCCGGATTTTTTTTCGCTGCTTATGTCAACAAATTGTTAGCTTGAACACTTTGGCAGTTTGGCGGCGCTCTAGTGCCATATGCTGCTTGGCGTCGCACATAAGCTTGTTTATATGCATTTAAGTGATAATATATGACACGAATTTGTTTGGCACTCAAAAGTGAAAGATTGTTTTCATGCATGCTAATCGCTGACTTTCTCAAACATACTTATTTGAAAATGTGAATGACTTTTTGCTAGCCGACGAGGCGGCAGATTTTACACGCCTCAATGCAAATACGCATAAATTGCTTTCACACACACTTATACACACACACCAATGTTGTTCATATTATTGTCGCCTGCAGTCTTTCTTTGTGAACTGAAACAACAAAAATGATTACATTTTATGAATTATGCAGCACCACAGTGTCTATGACCTAATATTCAACTGATTCCACTGGCTTTGACGAACTGCCGAGACAGTTAATTCACTCACTTAGCAGTAAGCAGCCTTTTGTCTTTGCAGCGAATTTTCAAAATGCAAATTTTCAGACTTTTATCAGGTCTTACTTCTAACTTTTTCACTTAAGTGCTGTGATTATAAGCAAAAAATTGAAAATTTTGCAAATTTTTGCAAACTTTTGAAGACTTAAGCATATTATAGCAAATTAAAAAAATATATATTAAATATGTAAATGAAAAACGAGAGCTCACCTTTGTTAGTTTAACCTTATAAAAGTAGTGTTGTTGGAAGGGGGGATCTTCAAAACGTAGCGTTATATTGCTTGTGGCATACACAATGTACACTATTACCTAGAGATGTACCGAATTTGGTATCACGTGATGCCAGGTTTTTTATTATGCGCGGTTTGTGAAGTAGTACGCCTACATATGCACTAAACCCTTTACTCAGTCTCTTATAGGTGAAAATTTTCCTTGACTACCCAACGTCTGGCGTTTCCTTGCAACCAAACCCATGCCTTGCCACTCCTGGTTTCTTAGCGCTATAAACGACTTTTCTTATTCAATTTGTTCAGATCCGATTATTTTCGATATTTTGTGGAGTGAACAATCGTTTACGAGTTGCTCTACTTTCGATTTACCGTGCTACTTCTTCTACAAGTATTCCTGCTCTCTAATTTATGATGAGCTTATGTATCGATCTAAGTTACGTCAACTAACTTTATGCTCTAGATATTTCCTGCGGTCTTCTCCATCTGTCAGCCCCATTCTGCGGCCGTGTGTCTCCACCAGACAGTGACCAATTATTCCAATCATGTTCCAACAGTCTCTTCTAGTTCGATTGCCAATAGTTTACAGTTTTGTATCTAGGTACCTCCTTCCATCGGGTTTTAATTTTCTTAACCATGGTTCTGTTGAGATCGTCTTATAGACAATGCATGGGTTTCCCAATATTGATTACGTGTTTGGATGTTAACTGTACACCATTTTTAGGAAACTCGGTCACTATTTCATTGTAATCGATGTCTTTATGACCTGGCATCCATTAGAAGTAAAGTTTCTAGCTTCTGACTACATTTTCCACTGCTGCGCTGCTTCCCAAGACACTTATGGCCGATATGCGATACGAGGTGACTGTCTTGATTGGTGCTCAGGTGCATTAGAGGTGCAGGTGCATTAGAGGCCAGCTTTCGCAATAGCAAACACCTCACTTCGAAATATAAAAGGCTGCGATGTGCCTAACTCTGAACAGTATATTCCCGTAAACAATTCATCGTCCATTTTTGAACCATCCGTTTAGATGTTTAGAGTGTTGCGTCTAGTTAACATAGCTTTACGTCAGCCATCTTTTTCTATGTTTACTGTGAACTTTCTTTCCCAGTTGTAAAGTTGGATCATGAAGTCGGTATTTGCTAAACCGCCATTACCCACCGAGCTACGTCCAAAGATTCTATATGTAAATACTGCTGCAGCTAGTAGTCAAGCCGCCGATTTTGCTGCGCAG
The DNA here is from genome assembly GCA_037783105.1 of Bactrocera zonata. Lineage (NCBI taxonomy): Eukaryota > Metazoa > Arthropoda > Insecta > Diptera > Tephritidae > Bactrocera > Bactrocera zonata. The sequence continues at coordinate 9,614 of JBAWJQ010003996.1, forward strand.
TTTTCAGCGAAGAGGTCTACTATACTAGAATAAGCAGCAAGTTTAGGACCAGATCAAGAGCTGCCGTTATAGTTGTTCTTTAAGCTCCCGTTATGCGCAGCGTAGCGAACCATTGAACCCTTTCTATTGCCTTCCGGTGGTGGATTTCCGTACGCCTGTCTACCATACCATGTGTCTTACAATGGAGGGGTAGCACTAGTGCATAACAGAAGGAGGGAAGTTGTGCCGAGCATCTGTCTACACACATTGCCAGTTTTCTCAATATTTCTTCCAATTTGCTATCCAAAATTACCCCAACGAATTAGGTTTCGTCCTTGAGAGAAAGTTGTGTCCCATTTTTCGAAGCTAATTTTCATTGAGGAATTTTTTGCTTTCCCGTGAACACAAGCATATCCATTTACTTCGGCTTCAACCTCAGACTCGTTTGCGATGCACAAGTCTGGACTGTATTGACAGTGGTGGTCCTAAAATGAGTAATAGTTTGTAGGCACTTACCAGACTTGTTACGAAGGCAATGTCGTCTGCATATGCCACTATCTTAAGTGCTTAGCCATACAAGTTTCTTAGCAGTTTATTCACTAGTAAAGTCCGTAGAAGTGGAGATAACACTCCACCTTGCCGGATAACTCTACATATTTCATTGGTCAATCTTGCATCGTTCCATTCTGCTCTTAGCCCTTTTGATGCGTTTATAGTTTTTCATATCAAATATATTTCATATAAAATATATATAATTATTGCAAAATATATATAGTTATTGGAAATTCATTGTATTTTGAATGTTTTATATCAGACTACTTTATTTAAAATGCCTTTAAGAGAAGCTATCTTCCGTGTATATTGCCAAGAATATGTATATTCGCTTTTATTTATTTCAAATTGTGCAAAACACCATATGCTCACGCTTCGCATTTGCTCTCACAAGAGCGTGAACATAATTTTCCGCTACTTGAGTTTTCATAAAAGGTAGATATAAATGCGAGTTATCAAGTGGTTCATCATTTCGCACGGCAAAGTTACTTTTCAATTGCTCTGACTGATGTGTTGACTGCGATTTATTTCTAGATAGCAAAGTAACGAGGTGCCAAAGCGCAGGTGAGCGTTAAAAATTGCTGCTGTCACGGCAAGTTGCTTATCAGACAGCCAAGCAGCTACAGGTTTTTCGGGTTCGTTGATAAGATTTTTGTATTTTATTTTTAGTTTTTTAAAGGTGGTTGTTAGGGTGTTTAGGTTTCTGTGTGTACTTATGTATGAGAAGTTGGAGACCATAAGAAAAAGCAATATACTTTTGCCGAGTTTCTACTTACATTAAGCATAAGTGACTTCTATAGTTTAAATGACGACATTTCAATACAATTAGTGGTTTTTTTGGGGGCTCTTAAAAGTTTTGCTTCCTTAGTATTTGTGGTTAACATTATTAATTCAGTTTGGACAGCTTATCTCCTTCTCAGTTGCAGTCACTTATACGTGGATGTAATATACAAAGCTGTAAACTCAGAACTATTTGTGCTGACAGTTTTAAGCTCATAGACTTAGTCTTGCAAATCTTGGGTATATCGTTGTATGTCTCTCTAAGGTTTCTTATTCCTTTGTGAACTTTGAAATTGAAAAAAAAACTGCTGAAAGGTATTTCTATGCCACTCAAGCACCTTCTTCCTTAAATCATACAATATTTATTGCATTTCACTTACTTTATTTAAGCTATGTTCTCTTGTGCATACATACATACGTATCCATGTGCGTGTAAAACTGTAAATCCTTATATTTTCTCCCATTCGCTTTGTTGCCATTTGCATACTCCACCTGATGATTGCCTCATGATCTTTGTGCTTTGAAAAAGGTAAAACTATAAGGATTATTATTGTTGTTTTTGTATACAGCAAATCTGTGCAGCGCCAAATATGCAGCAATTTCAATTGATAGCATATCAAAAGAAGTGTCTCGAGTGGCTTAGAGTAGCCATTTGATTTAATTTATATATATTTCGTATTTTTAAGGGTTAGGTTAGCTTTACCGTGGGCTTTCAGAGTGGCTTGTTGGGGTTTTTAAAGGTAACATGTTTGTGAATGAGGGAAAATGGAAAAAGGAAGAAAGAATTTTATTTGTAGAATGCGTATGCATAAGTTGTAATATAAATAATGAAAGGAAAAATAAAGAAAATGAGGAGCTTAAAGCAGTTTTGTTCTTCCTTAAGCTTTTTGAAGATCTGGTAATACTGAACACTCATTAAAAATTTATTTATAATTTCAAATTTAAGGCGGATGTAGACTTACAACTTGATTTGGGAATAGAGACAAAGGAAGATAGTCATTATAAATATTATAATAAATTATAATACATAAGTATAATTTCGAACATCAAATTTTTCTCTTTGAAAATAAAGGGTGAATATTTCCCACTTTTTTTTTTAAAGAAAAGCACAGGAACCTCAAATTTAATGATGAAGGTCTTTTTAAATATTCGAAAGAACATTCTTTGACATTTATTTTTGAAGTATATCTCTTTCAAATATTGGTCGCGGCCACTTCTCAGATAGTCCATCCGTTGAATACAAATTTCGATGACTCGTTCGAGCATTTCGACTGGTAACTGACGAATGACATGCATAATGTTTTGCTCCAAGACCTGTATCGAACCGCGATTTTCCGCAGAGAATTTAGACTTTACATATGCCCACAGGAAAAAATCTAACGGTATGATATCACACGATCTTGGTGGCAAGTCGACCGGCTCATGAAATTATCTCTTGTGTTCTCTCAATAAATCCTTAGATTGTCGCAGTGGGTATGAGATGGCGTCGTCTTGTTGAAACCAAATGTCGCCGAGATCACGACCTTCAATTTAAAGAATCAAATATTCGGTCATAATGGCGCGATAATAATCGCCATTGACTGTTTGACGGTTACGTTCTCACCTACATCATTTTTTGTAAAAATATGAACCGATGATTCCACCGGCCCACAAACCACATCAAACCGTTGTTTTTTCTGAATAAATACGGAAATTTTGCTTATTTACGTAACCATTGAGCACGAAATAGGGCTCCCCGCTGAACAAAATTTGGCTCAAAAACATCGAAGTTTCAAGAGCCCATAAAGCGAAGTGATGTCGCTTGGGAACCAGAAGTTTTCTTCAATAAATTGATTGTTTTCTTCGTCGTATAGCGTAGTCTTGTGGGAACCAAAGGTCAGTCACATTAACATCCTCCAATTCAGGCACGAAAAAGGCAATGATTGTGGCTCCATAGCGTTCCCCGCAAACAAATCAGTGCAATCGAAGGCAGATGAACTTATTCCGGTATTCTTCGATACTCAATACCACACATTTTCACTTAATTGATACAAACTTTTATTATCGTCTTCAAAATATGTAAGCATTTCCCAAAATTAGCCAATACAAGCATGGCAATGATAATTAAATTTTCCATATACTTTTTGTATACCTCGGCTTGGATGGCGTTCAGTGCTTTCAGTGAATGACTTTTAATGACTTCAATAGACTCAAGGCGCCTTCCTTGAAGCTGTGGTGAAATATTGGGTAGTCGAAAAAGTCTTTTCTTTTGCAGAATTCCCTTAATGGAGTAAGGTTGACTTCAAGAGAAGCCTGTGAAAGTTATTTGTCGCAGTTTTTCACCAAGAAACCAGAAATGTTTTACACTGATCGAACAGCGAACGCTAATTACACTTTAATGATATTTGTACTACTTTTATTTCCTAATCGGAATGTGTTCGTGCGCTGTTGGGTTACTTGACAAATTTTCTCCTACTTCAATTAATCAAACGATTACTTTATGAGCTCATTTATCGAAACAAGAGCATATCAAATTCTCACAATCTAACTTGAACCTCTCATAAATTTCCACATTCAGCATAAATTTCTTTCCAGAAGCTGTGGGCTTAATGTATCTGATCACTTCGTTTGCACCGCTTTCCTTTGCTAATTTATGATTTTGCGCAAAAGACTAAATTAAGAGACCCGAAAGTTTGCTTTCACTGCAAAACGCCCACTCAGGCAGCGTTCTGTCAACAGAGCGATTAACCCGACGATTATTTGTAGGCGAGTAATTGCCATTCACTGAATCAAATAAATAATAGTTTTAACATAAGGAGGGGGAAGTGAGCGGGTGTGTATTTGCTTACATAAATATAGTCACGGCCATCTAAGAATAACTCAATTTCTGTGTGTTGTGCAACAGCTGTGCCAATGTGATTTATAGCAAAGCACATATATCAAGCGCTGCTCTGCGCTTCTCACAAAACATGGCCACCACCCACACCACTTGCGCTTCTAATACACGCCTTGACATTGTGCACAAATTTTACTCTTGTTTTTGTTCGACACCCAGCGCCATATTTGGAACTTGCCACTTCGTTATGCAAACAACTGTGTGTCTGTTTGTGTGTGTTGCTCGCTCGTAAATTTCCACTTGACTATTTATAACAAATTTTTATTTAATTTTATGCCCAATTAAGTGTAAATAAATCCTTTGATGTCCAAAACAGGCGGCACGGGTATTAAATGGTATTTTGTGTGCGCCAACCGAACGGTTATGGAGCCGAACCGATTCAGGTTTATTCAAATGAGTCTATTTTAAAAGGTGCACACCTTTTCCAAACACACATACACATACATCTATACACATATATTTGTCAATGTTCTTCTTTTTTGTGCGAGTTTGGTTGTTCCAAAGGTGTATTGAGTATTGCATACACCGAAAACGACGCAAATACCCAGTTCATATTTCTAATGAAAACTGTGATTTCTAGAGGAAAAGGTTGTAAAAGGAGATTTGGAAATTTACGATTTCCTTACGTAAATCAGTAGTATCAGCGTAGACTTATGTAAATGAATACACGTGTACAGAGTTTAGTATTACTTCGTTGCTGAAAAAGTTCTTTTTGAAATCACAGACGATATTCAATAACCACGAGAAAATAATTAATTTTTTTTTTACTTTTTGTAAAAGTAACACCCGCAGCTTAACTTCACCTTTTTGATTCATTTTCAAAAGCTTATATTAAGCTAAAAATATACATCTAATTTAAAAATTCTCAATATATGAAATAACTATGTATGAAGTAGTCTGTATCAAAGTGAGCGAGTGACTGGCGTGAGGCCAAGGGAGACTACTTTGTAGAGGACGAATTATGAACAAAATTTTAAGATTCTTAATTTATTTTATTTTTTAAAGAATAAATTAAAATTTTAATTTATTTTCCAATGTCTACGTCGTCTTCTTCAAAGTAGTCTCCCTTGGCCTCAATAGACTTGTGCAATATTTTTTAAATTTTTTTCCATTCCTCAAAACTGTTGCTAAAGTCAATTTTTGGAATAGCCTTCAATGCTCGCTGCGATTCACCTTTAATGTCAACAATTGACTCAAAACGTTTTCCCAGAAACGGTCGCTTGTGTTTGCTGAATGGCCAGAAGTTACAAGAAGCTAAATCAGGCGAATATGGTGGTTTCGGCACGATATTGGTTGAAAATTTAGCGAAAAACTCACGAAGAAACAATACAGTGTGCGACGGTGCATTATCGTGGTGCAAAAACCAAGAGTACTCGGTCCAAAATTCCGCCCTCTTTATACCAATAGCTTAGTGCAAACGTTGCATAAAACTCAAATGGTGTTTCTAGTTGACAGTTGTGCTGGTCGGAAAAATTTCGCAGTGTACCACAACGCAATAATCGAAGAAAACTGGCAACATTACCTTTGATTTTCGACCCGCTTTGAGGAGGGTTTTTCGGCTTCGGCTCACATTTGCCACAAAATTCGGCCGATTGATTGTCTGAGTCGTATGTATTATCTCATCTTAGACTCATCGCCAGTAGTTGGAAAGCATTGCTTTCACTGTCGTTAATGCGACGCTATTTTTGGAAAAAAACTGAGTGATGTTTGAGCGATTGGTTCAAACACTTCTTTTCACTTTTCTTAGGCTCAAATGATCCTTCAAAATGATTTTTACTGATCCTTGCGATATTCAAACAACGCCAGTAAGATCTCTGTCTTTTAATCGTCGGAATTTCATGCATCAATTCCTTTATTTTATTGACGTACTGATCATAAGAGGATATCAATGGCCTTCCTAGACGTTGTTGGTTGCATTCCTGACCCTCTTTGAATAACTTGTATCAGTCAAACACACTTGCTTAGACAAGCAATTAACACTGAAGGTCTCTTCCAACATTCTGAGCATTTCGGCACAGCGAATTAAAAGTCCGCAGCTACGCTGGCTAGGTCGTGTTGTCCGAATGGACGAAAACACTCCAGCACTGAAAGTATTCGACGTAGTACCCGTCGGTGGAAGCGGAGGAAGAGGAAGACCTCCACTCCGTTGGAAGTATCAAGTGGAGAAGGAATCTCTAATTGACGCCAAATGGTGTTATTTGAGATATGTGGTTTTGAAGAAGAAATAAAACGCATATATTTTAATGTTATGGTACAGAATTTATAAAGATTTAACCCTCCACCAAAATATAGGACAAAAGCTCTGTTTTATTGGAACCAGAGGTCGTTCATCTCAACATTCTCTAATTCAAGTTCGGAAAAGTCATTAATCATGGCTTTATAGTATTCCATATCGACTGTAACATTTTGATCCTCACCGCATGGAGTATTCCAAACAAAACAAACAGTGACTTTTGGAAAATACTATATATCGACATCTAAATAATGGTTTTTGTTCGTGACAACAGTTTTCAATATAGTTTCATGAGTAAATGTTAGGTTAGGTTCAGTAACGTTAAGTTACCGAGATCTGATTGCCGAGATGTTTCAACGTCAGCATTGAGAAAGTTGGAGAATGGTAGAGAAAGCGACTATTTGTTTACGCGTCGCCTTCCTTAATAAAACCTTGCTTCCGATAAAGTTTCCAGTCTGTTCATATGCACGTCTATTGGAGAATGTCCAGTAAGAAATCTTACTCATTTTCAATAACGGTACTGACAACTTTCACTTTTTTACGAGCATGTAAACGTGAAGGATGCTCAACTAATTCAATTCCCACTGGTTTTATAAGTTATTCCAACAAAAACGCCAAACTGTGTTGGTGACACAGCCACTGCGTGAAACCTCCTCGTAGCTTCTTTACTTATCATATTAAAAATAAATGCATGCACATCTGTGCATATGTGTTCGTCTAACTACATATTTATTTGATGAGGAGCCCATAAAAGTGTCCCTATGTTCCGGGTTTTGAGCAAACAAATTGCACATGGTCACGCCTCAGCTCAAACAAACCTCTGCACCTATTAAATATGAGCGTTGGCGGTTGCCCACAAACACTGCCAGAAACGACCGCAAACATAACTTCTTGGAATTTATGACGGCCAATAAATTCGCCGTTGAACCAGAGCGAAGGCGGTGAAATAACATGAAATGGCAAGGAAAATGTTATGAAAGTTAAAAAAAAAAAACGACAAAAAATGTGGAAAGTAGTAATAGAAGCAACCGTGTTGATAAAGCTCTCCTCTTTCGCCAAAGTTGACGCTGTCGAGCCAAATAAAGTCGATGAATTACTTTGCTCACCGGAAGCCTTGCGTATCTGCAGCAAAAATAAAATATAAAAAAATAAAGGAAATATGTCAAAGCGTGCAAGGTGCTCCGATATTACTGAAGAGCAGAGGAAAAATTGAAAAAAATAGCTCAAATGAAAAGCTCAAAAATAAAATGAAGCAAAAGAAAAAGTAAGGAAGCACCGGTTGAACTCAAACCGAACATTCAGTATTCAAGAGCTAAAGTCAACACATAAGGCTTGTTAGTAATATGTGGTCTAGGGCGAGTTTTCATCTGACTGTATTCACTCTCAGCATACTCTGTAGCAACATGTTGCAGGAGTATAAAAGAAGTACCAAGTAACAGCGAAAGTCGACATGCAACATAGGCAACAGTGTTGCAGGCACCTGCGGAAAATTGACGAAAGTGAAAAACATTAAAGCACAGTTTGCTGACTGACCAACCAGCGCACATATGTATTGCATGAGTGTGGGTTTACCATTTTACCAACCGTGCGTATGAGTAACTTGCTTATTGTGCGAAGTTCACTTACAATTCAGCGCAGCCAAATAAATGCTTAGTTACTTGACTGGTCAAGGTCGTTGTCAAGTAAGTTGGCAACGAAAAAGTGTAAATAAAAGGAAATGAAGCCACTGATAGGATTGGATTGCTAGGATTTCACCAAAACTTTATTAAGCTGCTGACAATCAGTAGATCTCATCATAGTAAATGCACTTTAACACTAAATTCACTTTAACCACTGCCCAAAGTGCTACAAAGCGCAATTTACAATTTTAAATTAAATTAAATTCCAGTCATTACCAAGCGACAAAGCAAACATTCTGCAAATTTATACAAACAACTTAAATTATTCTCGAGAGAAAAGTTCTGACATAAAATTTCTTAGCAATTAAGTACGTACAATATTCATCTTATTCCAATTGTAACTAAATTATCGTTTTTTCTGACTTTTTTGACCATTATTTCAATGGCTCGCTTTTGGATAAATTGTTAAGGATTCAATAGCTTCGAAAGCGGCGTAAATCGTTGCTCAATCGAAATAGTTTTTAAATTTTTTTATTTTAGCCACTTTCTTCAGCTGGTCAAATAAAATCATTACCGTTGTATAGGTGTCTGTTTGGAATTCTACTGAAACGCTCTTGGGACTTCCTAATGAATTTGGGTAACTTTGTTTGACACAAAGTTCACTGGGAAATAAAGAAAATTAAATAAAAAACGAAAAGCTAGAGAAGAATTATTATTTATATTGAAATTTTTTCCCCAAACATATTTGATTACAATTCGGGTTAGAAAGGAATTATTTATGCAATTTAGTCAACTTGTTTCGCAATCAATATGAATACGATTAATAGGTTAATTCAAAGAAATCACAACAATTAAAAAAAAATATTTTCTATTCAACTTTCATTTACATCCAAGCAATATTTATAGTCATTTGCATTTCTGTATTATTGATGCTAATAAATTCAAATGTTTCTTCAAGATAGGCTTATTCACTTTTAAGGGGGTATTCTACTCTAGAATTTTGAAAAATTCGATTTTTTTCATATATTTAAAGTTTAGGCTTTCAAAAATATGAAGTTGGAAGGATTTTTCAAAATTCGACTTATTTTCGGAGATACAGCCGATTTTTTGAGGTGGCGTCCGTGTTCACTAGAATTGTCTCCTAAACTTTAAACGTGTTTTTATCGAAACTACTTTTTTCCACACGGTACCGGCATTATCACAAGTTCTGTGCAACCGATTTACTTTAAATTTTGTGTGAACCTTCTTTATATAATTCTTTATCGTTGCTACCAGCATCGTGTCAAAATTTTTGTTTTTAATATTTTTTAATATTTTTATTTTGTTTTTAATATTTTAAAAAAACTCAGGAATTTCACAAAAAAGCGTAAAAAATTATTTTTATTTTCAGGCAATCGCCATTTTTCAAAAAAAATTTTTTACGTGTTCCCGGACTATAACAGTATCCTTACTGATTAAGAATTTTTTTTGATTTTCTTTCAGACCACCAAGAGAGTCAGGATCAATGTCACCAGGATGCGCCATTTTTTTTACACCTGTCTCTCCCCCCTCTAATTATTTTAATTTTTAATACTTTTTTGTAAAATTTTTTTTTCTGTATTCTTAAGATATCAATAAAAACACCATAAAAATGGACAGAAAATTTTTTTAGTTTTTTTTTTTTTAAATAAAATTCAAAAAACCGCCCAAAATTTGATTTCTAGAGTAGAATACCCCCTTAAGCGTAATCGAAGCCATGGAAAATATTAATAGTTGTCCCTTATCCAGTACCAGTTGTTCAATAAAACAAGAATATAACAACTTTTCTATAACTTTGGATAATCCTTCAACAAAATTTGAACTTCTCCGCTGTTAAGATGGTATCCATCAAAATTTCAATTGAATGCCGCAGGAATCCAATATCTATTCAAATTGAACTATGATTTTTAATTCTTTGAATTTATCAAGATCCTCGATACGAGATGCTGAGAATGGATTTGAAGTAAATCGGCAAACAAGTTGTTTGGTATGTTTTTTTTTTTGAGTATCCGTTGAAGCTTATCAACACTTGATCTATTTACAAGTTCCTTCACCGCGATTTTAGATCTATTGCGCCCTCTTCTAAGTCACAACGACCCACCTAGCCCCAGCATATTGATAAATTCTAATATACTACTAGGTGCTAATGAGGCAATGTAATCCCTATGCAGTCAATTAGTAGGTGTTCTGTATTTTCAGGCTCTCTGTCGTGCTTTTGTCGCTTTGAACATGGTCAAGTCAACATGTAGAGTGGAATCCAGTGTGAGTCCAAGATATTTCACTATTTTAGTCATCTCTACCTGGCTGCTCACTATGATTAAGTTCCTGAAGCCGGGCAGGGACCTACGTTTCGCAAACGGGACGATGGTCACCCCGTTCAGCTCAACACCACTGCACCATACTTTACTCAGATTTAAAGCCCTTTGTACTAAGTTGCAGAGAGTGTTTTCGAATTTTCTTCAAGCTATAATTACAATTTCATCCCCATATACTTGACAGCGGATCCCATTGTCAGTTAGCAAAAATAGTATGTCGTCTACGATAAGCCTTCATAACAGAAGGGATAGCACTTTGCCGTAGCCGTAAGCTAATATTAGCTTAACACTTTAATTTGTTTTTTTTTTTTTTTATAGAATTTTAACCAGCAAGAAGAAGATACTATTTTCAAAATTTATCTAAATACTTATGCTCAAAATAACCTCTCTCTCTCTATCTTTCTCTTTTCGAATACACATTAACTGTATAGCTATGTAACTTGCTAAGTTGAAATATTTTAATTTTATGAAGAGTGGAGAAAATAAGTTGTGAGGTGAATATTAATAAGAACAAAAAAAAAAAAAAACGGACGGATTTATAAAAATTGTGATAGACGAGTATGTCCCTAGGTACCGCATATGGGGTGAAACGGACATTCGATAGACTTTTGGTAGATTGTTTATCATATTATTTGTTGGCTTCGCATTTGTGCTAGAAAAAAATTTCATTTATAAGTTTGTCAAAGCTGATGGATTCTATTAGTAGCTTTTTCAGGACAAAAGCGGGTTATAAGGTTAAGCATTATATTATAAGTCCTTTAATATTATTCCGAAGTTGGAATTGAACTTAGGTCTTGCTGCTTGCAACTTTATACCATGACGGATAAGATGATGAAGAGACGCCTCACCCATGTTTAAGTTATAAGTGTATGTACGTTACAAACTATTTCAGATAACATTGTCAGCAGCATTTTATATCACAACCATTTAAAAATGTCTACAGTTCCATAACTACACATAATAACGAACTTTTTCGATTTCCGTCGCTGCATTCTTCTTATAAATTTTCACAGATATATTGATCGCTTATTGCGCTTCTATTTTTTAGTTCGTATACTTTTCGATTCTGTCATAACTAAGTACGTCTTTACTATCAACATCTATCGGTCTCTATCCGCAATGTAATGTCAATGCTTATCTCATTTTCTCTCTATTCAAAAGTTCCATAAGCATTTTGTTAAATTAAATAAAAGTATTCCAACTTTAATTGGAGACATCTTGTTGGATTAACAATTTCCAAAAGGGAAACTTTCAAACAGTTAAATAAAGTTTATTGTATATGAACTTTGATAAACTATAAGGACATTTCTTACGTAGGTTCCCTTTTTTATTTCGGGATTTGACAAAACTAGTGTTACAATCTGGAAACTCGGAATTTTATCGTAAAGTTTGGCATTTTTTATGGTGTGAATTTTTTTTATAACGGTTTGACATACGACTGTTATTTGTGTTATTTAAAGTAACTTAAAATATTCTTCTCGACCAAAAAAAGGAATTAGATGGCGAAAATTTTCTTGTAAATATTTTTTACAAGTTTCAACGTGGATTAAGTCAGCAACAGAGCATCGATGAACTTAAATATTTTTTTAACGATAAAGCTGAATCAAAGGCTAAGTTTTACAAATGGCATGGTGAATTCAATCGAGGTCGTAGATCACTGCAAGATTAATTTTGTGAAAGTCATCTAAAATCAGTTGTTTTTTCCGAAAACTATTAATTCTGTCTCCAAACTGATATTGCCAGATCGTCATGTGACCTATTGAGAGATTGACTAGCTATGCTGATGCGTTCAATATTGAATGGATATTTGGCTGTAAAAAAATTGTTCTCGTTGGATTCCATACAATTTGTCAATCGCTCAAAAGAAGGCTAGTGTGGATTGGTCGAGGGAAATATCAACAAAATATGTTAGTGGTTCTTCGAAACATGGCATCATCGATTACCGTGACAGTTGATGAACGGAGGATTTACGCGTATGAGGCCGAAAATAAACAGTAGTCGACTGTATGGATATTTCAAGATGAGGCGAGTCCAACAGAAGTTGTTGTCTGTTATTTTGAAAAACCTGGACATATCGCAACCGCACCACTGAAAAAACGTAGAAAAGTAAATTCTGAGCGATATACAACCATTTATATGCCAGTTGTCTTTCAAAAAACAAGGATAACAAACCGCGGAAGACAGATCAGTTTTCACCTAGACAATGCCAGCTCTCACACATCTGAAACAACTACATTTTTGAGCGCTGAAAGTATCGATTTGATAAGTCATCAACCGTATAGCTCTGATTTGGCACCGAATAACATCTTTTTATTTCCGTTTGTAAGAAATAAACTAAGAGGTCAATATTTTTCTACACCTAAAGAGGCGGTTGATGAGTAAAAAAGACATGTTTTCAAAATACTTCAATCAGAATGCAATATTTTATAGACCTTAATAAAGAATATTTTGAAAGATTATGTAGTGATTTTAAGTGATTTGTTTTTATTCTGTAATCCCGAAATATAAAAGGCAACTGACGTACAAGTATACAAACCCGGCGATGGATCTGGGGAATGTTGAGCAAGCAAATAACTGCACCAATTTTGCTTCGCTGTTGTTTTGCAGCAGTTAATCAGCTAACACTTAACAGCAAAGTTTTTGTATTGAATTTAATGCTTCGCTATACCGCCGCATTGATTGATACTAGAACATCCACCTGCTTAACCATTAAATCGCTGAATATTTCCGAGAAATGTTTTTATTCCGTGCAGTTGCATTTTCGCATCATCTTTCTCTTTCCCATTAAATTAAAACTATCACTCTGCAAAATTTTAATTAAATTGCTGAATACACTATAATTTTTTATTTAACTATAAAAATTTTGTTGCACATTTTGCCGAAATTACTTTTACTATACATAGCCGAAAATATTATTTAGATAATAATTATTTATATTTGTTTGATTGTGAGATTATTAATTAGGAACTAACGATGCAAATAACATTTATAAAATGAAAAAAAAGTATATTATATTAAATTATGCTAAATTTCTATTACATATATCTATGTTTGTGTTTTATGTATAAATGCAGATGCGGGTGCTATTATGTATATACATATATTTCAGCGAATGTGCGACTGGTGTAGCAATTTTTTACTTTCTCCGCTTTGATCTTTGCTTACTTCTTGCGAAGGCTTCATTTTATTGCTTTACTTGCGACATAATTGCAATTTTTAATATTCTCACTGAGATTTGCAGTCACTGCACTTTTTATATGCTGTTTCATATATATATGTATATGTGTTTACATATGTATGTAAGTATTTACATGTATTCGTAGCTAACTGGCTGAAGCATTTCTGTGATTTCGTTCCTTTTTGTTCTTTTTTCCTATTCTGCTCATTGCATTACTCGACAGAATACTTAAAAATTCTGCTACTGTGACACTTTTGTATCCACCGGACGTGTTGAACGGGATAACTTTCCCTTACCACTCACATTTCATGCACACAATAGTCTAGACGGCAAGTTATCCTTTTTGGCTTTCTGCTTTTCGATTAGATTTGTAGAGTTTATAGTTGATTAAGTTTGATTAGTTGAAAGTTGTTGTAGAAGTACGAAGACTTGTTGTGCGATAGTTGGGAGAAAATTATGCGAAACATTATACATAGTTTTTGTTGCTTTTTTCTTTGGTTTACAACTATTTTTAATTTTTTTGGGATTTTTTTAAATTATGTTTTTAGGTTTTTTTGTAGATTTTATACATAAATAGGTTGAAAACTTTTTTTTTGCTGTTATCATGCGATTATTGCTTGCACTATTCTACTAAAAATCGTAACTGTAAATTTGAAAACACACTTTCGAAACTAAAATTTGGTTAAGCTATTAAAACTGAGTTATAAAGGGCTAGAAGCAATTATTTTTTAAAAGGTTGTAGTGACTAAATATTTTTAAAAAAGTTATAGTGACTAAATTATAGCTAGATTGCGGGAACAAATTAAATAAAAATATTTAGTGAGCTATTTGCGTAAGCGTATAGGCAGTACTAGAAAGCTAAGGCTATTGAAGAGTTGAAAATTTCATTGAACTCGGCTAAGTTGGTAAAAACTCGGCTGCGTTGGTAGAAAAATCGGCTGAGTTGGTAGAAAACTCAGCTAACTTGTTAAAATACTCGACAATATTCTAAATTTTCGAAATTTTATTCCACCGTTAACTAATCCCTCGTGTTTTTTTCGTATTCTTCTCCATACACGTACTCAGCCGAGACACACGCTGATTTGCGTAAATGTTATGAAAAGGGAAATTGAAAAAAAAACTAACTAAAATTTGTGACTTTGTTAAGCGTGAAAATTATTTCTAACGGTATTTTTGCATTTTGTAACTATATTCTATTAGCAAAGCGTCTATCATATAACGGTATTTTGTTAACTGCTGATGAGCGCTTTTTTCTTGAATTTTTTTTAAACTTTTTTCATAACAACTTTCTATAATTTTCTATGCGCTGCACTTTACTATTATTTCCTTTTTGTTTTGTTAATTGAATTTCTTTCTTCTCTTCCTTTTCTGTTACATATTATTTTCTTTACGTAATATTAATCTCCTCTTATACGCTCTGCTTTTATTTGTATTTAAAAGTGTTGCTGTTTATGATTTGTTATGTCATCGTGCAATCGCCTTCGTTTTCTAATTTCGCTGATTATTCGTTATTTTTGTTTTAATTTTTTTGGTGGTTTTTGAGTTTTTTGTTTTGGCAAAAATGTTTTTTTTGCAGTTTTCATGCGTAGCTTTAATAAACGATCAATAAGTTGTTCTCGTTGAAGCCGGCAGAATGCCCAGCATTGCGTACGATGAAACACGATCCATCGAAGTGCATACGTTTTTCATTACGACTGTAGATAAAAGAATAATATATTGGAAATAGTGTATATTTTAAATATGAATTGTTGGATTATTTTATGTATATAACGAAAGGAACATTTCCAAATACCTAACTGAGCTCTAAAAAAGAATAAATACAAGGCAAAGGGAGTTACCGTTAACGTTAAGTTCTAAGGCTATAACGTAAGAAAGGATCGTTATAGGTATATGATTATATGATTTGTTATATAAACCAGATTAGTAAATACCGCTTTATCTATATTCCCGACTTACTGCCAAATTTACACTTTTAAAGCAGAAACTATGTTGGGAGAGCTTCAATGTACTAAAATAACTCAAAAATCTGAATTAAGTGATATCTTAACATTACTTCCAACAAACATATGTATGTATGCTGATCTGTAATCAGATTAACCATCATATAAAATTTGACCCGGGCTTACAAAAAATTAGAATTTCACATATTTTAATACAAATATTTAATATTGCCTTCAAAATAGGCTTCTGAACCTCCTCAGCTCCGATTGCTTTCAGTACCTTTTTTTCGGATTCGATTCATTTTTGGAGAGCCATGTCTCGACACAAGTGGCTACATTGTCAGGTATCTCTTTTGTCGAACTCTACTTGGCGTCCTTTTTCCAAAAGATGTCTGGCCTTGACATGGTCGATACCCAAAACATTAATCAAAGAGTGTTTATTCGATTCATAAGGCTTGGATGCCAACACCACGATGCAAGCATTGTTTCTTTAACCTTTTTAATGTTATCGTCAGTAACACGATGGACGACTCGAATCAGTGAAAGTTTCGATGTAAAGTCACTTTACTGAATGTTTTGTGCCATTGAAAAATACGTTTTCTTGTTAAAGTACAGTTCAGAAACATTTTTAAAGATTTCGCATCCGTGCATTGGAAACACAAAACTTCAAGCAAGTTCAGTGTTCAATAAGTTTCTATAGTACAAATCACCAGTCAAACTTTTCACCCCGTAAACTAGCGGCTGCCAAACATTTACTATTTGACGTATAGAGAGTAAACTTGACACGAAAAAAGGTTGCACTAATTCAGTGGTCGGCATGAGAGGATCTGTCACTGTGTTGGTGAGCACGAAAAAAAAGTAGCCCAGTGAGAAATTGGAATTAAAATTAAGCATCTAATCTAAATAATTAATGGTATAATGAAAATTAACAAAATGTCTTTTAAAGATATATTCCCTTTATCTTTTAAAGACTTGGGACATAAAAGGCATTGCATGTCACCAAAGGCATTTCGAATCATAAAATATTTCTCGCAGGGCATATTTGGTTTTGCGCAATAGTCTTGCGTGATGTTAATTCGTTGATGGCTCGACAACGACTGAACGATAGAGCGTAAGCGTACGTGTGAAGTTGGTTTGCAAAATTTTGCTATGAAATGCCGACCGCTGCACTAATTTAGGAAAAAAAATATTTATCGATTCGATTCGAACGCGAGTTATATATTTGAATAATAACGCAATATTTCTTTCCGATCAATAAATCTCTGTTATTGTCAGTATTCAAATAATTATAAGAAAAATTGAGTTCAAAACTTCTATCTAAACCAACTGGTTTCTTCATTTGAATAAGTCGGAATATTTTTAAAGGGTGATCCATTACGAAATTCCCTACTTTTTTAAAGAACGTAATTCGAAAGAACATTCTTTGGTATTTTTTTCATGATTATCTCTTTCAAATATTGGGCCCGACTGCATCTCAGATGGGGTCCATCCGTTGAGTCCAATTTTCGATAACTCGTTAGAATATTTCGACTGGTACCTGGTGAATGACAAGCGTTATGTTTTGCTCCAAGGACCGAATCACATCGGAATTGTTTACATAACCATTAAATTTTACATATCCCCATAGGAGAAAGTCTAATGGTGTGATATCACATTTTGGTGTCTAATCGACCGGGCCAAAACGTGAAATTATCTGTTTATTGAAGTCTTCTCTCAGTAAATCTATTGTTTGATGCGATGTGGGGAAGTGGTGCCAACTTGTTGAAACCAAATATCGGCGAGATAACGAGGTTAATTTAAGTATGAAATAGTCGGTTTTGATGGCGCGATAACGGATGATTCCACCGGCCCACAAACCACACCAAACCATTTTTTTTATGAAATGATAGCTTTTGAATCTCTTCAGTTTGCTCTTCGTTCCAAAAGCTGCAATTTTGCATGTTTACATACCCATTGAGCTAGAAATGGGCCTCATCTCTGAGAATGAAAATGGGCTCGCAAACGTTACATCTTCTTGAAACTTTTCAAGAGCCCATAGAGCAAAGAAATGTCGCTTGAGAAGGTCGAGCTTCCGTTCTGGCACGTGCTATATTTTGTAGGTTTTCAATTTAAAATCACGACGTAAAATGTGCCAAGTCATTCCATACGGCAGTCTCTCCACGGTTTTCGTGTAAACTCTCGTCTATGGCTGCCATATTTTTTTCACTGAGTGCAAGACGCGCTCTATTGGGTAGATCTCAAGATGGGTGATGTTGTTGCGAATAGTATGCTCAGAAGGCCAATTTTAAAAAAAAAAAATAATATGACAGCTTGACACGGCTCAAGCGCGATCTGTCAAGAACGGGCTATTGAAAAGGTTATCTATATTTGGATCACCCGTTAAAACCGTTTGAACGCGATCGAGATATAAAAATCGCCAGTTGGAGTCAAATTTGGTATGATGGTATATTACATACGTCATATTCTATTTGTTTGTTGTTTGTATTTGACCAAATAATTTAACTAAAATAGCTTTTTAAATAAATACTAAAGGTTGGGAAACATCAAGTGCTTCCATAATCTATACTCTTTCATTTGGATTCGAATCATCGGTGAAGGATCCTTTTTAAACGACAAATCCTTACCGATTTTCATTTTGTTTTCACTAGATACGAGCCGACAAGTTAAAAAACTACTTGAAGCTTTCACATGTGTATATAAAAATTAAATAAATTTTAATTCAAGAAATTTTCGCTTACCGAACAAACAAATGTGAAGTTTTGCCCAACGAGGCTGTACAGTGAATACCCGGCGTAGTCAAAGTGGCCGAACCATTTCCCGGACTGGTGCGTATCAAACATTTGTTGTGAGTGCGTGTCAGTCTGAAAAGCAGAGCAAACATGAAATTTTTAAATAAAAAAAGTTTATGACGTATTTTCCTGTATGTGAGCTTACTTTACAAGTCCATCAGCGGCCTGAGTGATACGGAAACCATTAATTTCATAGATTTCAGTGCCCTCATCTGTGCAAGAATATGTGGAATTCTGTATTACTTCATTAGCGTCTTGCACATAAGACGGACCATGGCGAGAGTCACTACGATGAAAAGAGTTTCGATTGAAATAAGAGAATTGAAAAATTGTCAAGCTTTTCCACGCACTCATAAAACACAGTCAAAGTGTAGTCCTTTGTGAGGTCAGTGAAGGTATCGGTGGTGGTGCGCGTGCCAGCCGTGTCCACAAGATAGATCAAAGCACAAGATTCGCTAGTGAAGCTGACGCCTTTGTACCACATTTTAGCATAGCGACTGAGAAAACAGATGAATTAATGCCAGGAATATAAGTTATTTTAGTCCATTAACTCACACATAGTTGTTGGTTTTCATGCCATCATAGGTGACTATCTCCACTTTGGAACCACTCTGCAATATACGTCCGTTTGGATGAATCAGCGCCGAGTTGCTGCAATTGCGCGACAGAGCAATGGCCACCATGCTGCGCTGATTGAGAACGCGTACCGCCTTGTCCAGCGTCATGTCAATGCTGGCGGGTGAATAACGAGCCAAAAGTTATTGTAGAATATTTATGATATTTCTTGATTTTAAGTTGCTATGGTAATATTTTATATGCCTACCGTATGCCGTCGCGCAGACGCAACTGTATAGTGCCATTAGTCATGGCAATGGGGCCTGCACCAGGACAAGGTGGCGGAGTTGGATTCTCGTACTCAACACCACGGTGACTGCCGCTCAAACGGCCGACTGCGTAGGGTGGCGGCGGCATGGGCTGTGGAAACTGCTGTGCATGATGAGAGGGTGACATGGTAGGCGGCTGTGGATGAGAATTATGATAGATAAATGAGAAAAGAAGGTTGAGATAACTTCATAGTCATCAGTCATAAGTAATACAAGAATACATAAACGTATTAATGGTTCCGCAAGATGACACCAATAAATGAATAGACCTACATTTTTAGGCAACTCTGTGCGTCCTTAGGATTTTAAGGTCCGTTTTTTTCGTTAAAAAAAGTTAAATATTACTTAACAAGAGTCTGATTGCTGTAAGAAATGAGTTTACATACGCGGGGTTGATCAGGATGTGAACCCAAGTCTAGAATTTTTTCCATTGCTAGAGGGAAAATTAGTCGGGTGTCTCAACTACCCGAAAATTTCCGACCAATGTTAGGTTAGTTTGGATTAAAAGATCGCTCCTAACAGGGATATCACTTGGACAGCTTATAGCCGATCAGTTGCGGTCCCTGGAACTGCTTTGAAATTGATTGTAAAGTCCCTTATAAGCGCCTTGAGCTGGTCACAAATGTTTTAAGGTAGGTAATGTCAGGCAAAGTCTACTGGTTCGCTATAGGTATTACTATCTAAATGCTTTCACCTCAGTCTTGAATACAAACTTTACAAAGAAAGAGAAAGGTCCTGGGTGTTTTCATTTCACCTTCTTCTAGACAACTTTCAACAGTTTAAGTCCTACAGGAGTTAGCGTTACTGTACAGATTCCTATTCTTTGCGACCACGACTTATGAAACCATTACTCGAAAGAGACCGCCAAAGGCATTAATTTTATTAAGAGAAAGTCAGGTTATAAGTATCAATAGTAGCCACAGTCATATTGTTGACAGAAACAGAGTTTCCTTGCTGTTGATAGTATGGCCCCTAGAGCACTTGGTGTTCCATCTTGGCAAACGATTGCACGAACGAATAAATTCTATGAATCGTCTTACCTACAAAGACAGTTCATTGCCTATTTTTACTGAAGGACTTTTACGAATTCCTGGACGTATTTATGTCCGTTTTCGAAGTTTATTCGCTTATTCAAATAACTTTGTAAATAAAATCAAAGAACATTCTTCAGTCCAGAAATTTACAATGAAGATTTCAAAGCTTCCACTTACCATGCGGCACATTTCATTTTCAAACCCATAGATCGGCGATGGCGGCGGTGCTACCGGATAACGAGTATTAAAAACACCTCTTGTCATGCCACCGCTACGTCCGGTTAGTGGCGTCTCATAGCCACCATAGTGATGCGGAGACGCGGCACTCATGTGCACCGGTATGGGCATTTGACGAGCCTGCAATGCGGCGGACGTCGTGGACGTCTCCTTCGGCGTCATAACGGCACCAGCTGCTGTGCCAGTGTTGGCGGCAGTGACCGACGAACGTTGTTGCTGCGAAACAAAAGGAGCAGCGCTGGCATTGAAGCGCGACTGCAAAAAACAAAAAGAGTAATTTATTAAAGAGAATGAATAATTTATGGCTGAGCATTATAGAAATCAAATTAACGTAAGAGAGCGCAGTGAGCAGAAGTTCGAAAAATTTCGATTGACAATCAGCTGGCAGCCGCTGTCAACCGGCTTGAGGACACGCAACTGACTTTTCACTGACGTTCAAATGAATTTTTTTTTCTCACATTACACGCACAGATGATTTAGGGCGAAGAGCACTGTATACAAGTGAAATGACACACCTGATTTCCGGCGCACTGCCATAAATTAATAAATCAAAAACAACAAACAGATTGAATTAAGGAAAAGACAAAAATGCTGACTCACCGATGACGGCGTTATGGCCGTGAAAACGGAGCGTTGGCGCACACCGTTCGGTGTCTTTGTGGGCGAGCGTAAAATGTTATTAATCTTCTCATTCATATTGACACGCGCCAGAAAGTCCTCGGTGTTGAAGCCAATTAAGCTGCTCACCGGCAAGGATGGGGTTTTCGGTGTTTCCGGTTGTGCAGGCTTCGGCTTCTCCTCCACCTGATCCTTAACGGGCTTTTTCAGTTCCGCAACATTTTCCGAATTCATTTTCTCCAAGCTTTTACCGTCTTCAAAAGTTTTACTGACACTATAAGAAAACTCTGCAATTCCGCTGGTTGGGTAGTGGAGGTAGATGGTGATGGTGGGGTTGATAAGGTGTGGGTCACAACTGTTGTGCTGCAATATGTTGTTGATGACGAAAGCAAATTTTACGCACTTTTTTTATTGTAACTAGCGCAGTGTTTAACGGTCTGCGAAAATTATTTGCTAGCGGCGCGTTACGCTTTTTCCTTTTTGGTGGAAGAAAACTTTTTTGGTACGTTTCGGAGAGAGAAAAAAAAACTGAAATTCGAATTTTTATTGCATGTGTCTGCGTGCGTAAAAAATTTTCAACTGAATACGAAATGTTAAAAATTCTCAAGATTTGACAAAATTGACAAAATTCAAAGGTTGCTAGGAATTTTCCAAACTCGGGTCAGTGCATTCACTTCACATTCGCTGTGGCAGTGACAAGGCTTGCGTGAAACAGATGACGCGCAACAGCTGAATCAGCTGCTGTTGACAGCACTGCGTTAGGGGAAATGCCAAGCGTGTGACAGATGTTCAAACATGTGTAATTTTGAAATGTAACTGTAAAGTAATAACGAGATTCTTACCTAATTTAAGCATAAATGACTGGCAGAGAACGTATAATATAGACAGAGAACGTTTATCATAATAAATATATCATACGTTCTCTGCTGTTAGCTTTTACAGATTTGTTATTCAAAATTACTTGGTGCACTGCTACTGTTACGTAGCATGTTGCATACTTTTAGGCGCGGCAGTTAGGTTACATTGTGGTTAACAGTGGATGGAAGGAAATTTCTATGTTAGGATTTTATGCAGAAATTATTAACAGATGTGTCGTTAACATTTGCCAACCAGTCCAGCTAATTTAATGATTTCGTAAATTCATTATATTTAGAGCTCATTATTATAAAACTCTTTCAAAAGACTTTCATAGTACATATGTATATTATACAAGTATATTCAAAGCAACGATATCTGCATTCAAAAGTCCATCTTAATAGCCAGCGATATCATTTAATTTGATTGCGATATGATCAGCGAAAAGCCAAAGGTATGAGCAAAGCTATAAAAATGACAATGAAAACAATGTGGAAAAGTCAAAATGTCAAAAGTTAGACATACTCACATGTGTATGTACATCTATATGCATATGTATATTCAACAAACTGTAGCATACGTATTCAAATTGAGGTGACGACACCCATACCTACATTGTGTTATACTCAAATCCATGCGCCATCCACACTCACCACCTTCGCTTCAACGAAATAAAAGTTAAATGAGGTCATTGAGGACTTTTAGCTTAGTGTATGGCTGAAATGCAGATCTACAATATGATTTTCTGATTTTGTTTTAGTGGCTATGATGTTGATGCTGCTCTTGATATTGATAATGCAAGGAGATGCATGCATACAACATTTTTCCTTTTTTTATAATTTGGATTTTTATCGTAGATATTTATCTATTGCTACGAAGTTATATTCATGATTTAACAATAAAAGACTTTGCATATTATAAAAACTTAAATCCAAAGCTAATAGTTTGGCGAAAAGCTGAGAAATTTTAAGCAAAATGACAGGAAAAAAGTATCAAAATAGAAATTTTCGGTAAAATAAGAAGGTTTTACATATAAAAAATGAAGAATTCCCGATACTTTCTTGGTAGGGTGTATATTAGGGTGATTCAAAAATTTTTTTTTTTTTTTTTTCAATTGGTACTCGCAAAAATAGGTTCCTAGACACCTCTAAGAAAGCCTCTCCAAATATGAGATTTTAATTGTAACGGGAAGGTCCTCCGCTTAACGGTTTTCTATTTTTTCTTATTATAAGATAGAAAAATTTATATCTCGCTTCCAACTACTTGAAAAAATATCTTGTTAATTAGGTTTTGTAGGAAATTGAATGCTCTAAAATATGGTCTCTTATGATTTTTTCGTAAACCCAACCGTTTAAAATATATTAACGGTTGAAATTTGACTATTTTTGGAAAAATTCTTTATTTCTTATTAATTTTATAACTCAATGAAAAAAAATTATTATGAATGATGAAACTCATAGTTTTGTAGGAAATTTACTGCTCTATAAAAATGGTCTACCGTAATTTTTCGATAAAGTTAAGCGTTTACGAGATATTCATCGTCAAAAATCAGTGCATATTAGGGTGGATCAAAAAAAAATAATTTTTTTTTTTCTTTTGGTACTCTGAAAAATAGGTTCCTAAGCACCTCTAAGTTAGCCTCTCCAAAAACCTATTCGTAATAATTTTTTTTCATTGAGTTATAAAATTATTAAGAAATAAAAAGTTTTCCCAAAAATCATCAAATTTTAACTGTTAATATCTTTTAAACGGTTGGGTTTACAAAAAATCATAAGAGACCATATTTTAGAGCATTCAATTTCCTACAAAACCTAATTAACAAGATATTTTTTCAAGTAGTTGGAAGCGAGATATAAATTTTTCTATCTTATAATAAGAAAAAATAGAAAACCGTTAAGCGGAGGACCTTCCCGTTACAATTAAAATCTCATATTTGGAGAGGCTTTCTTAGAGGTGTCTAGGAACCTATTTTTGCGAGTACCAATTGAAAAAAAAAAATAAAAAAAATTTTTTGAATCACCCTAGTGTATATATAGATGAAAATTCATTTTGAATAGTTCAAATGCAATTTTTGGAAATTATCTTTTTCATCTGATTGAATAAAATAGCAAAAAAAAGGGAAATTAATTTATATTTGGTAAAGTTAAGGTATTGTTAACTGAGTTTTTAAGGAACAAAATAGAGATATATGAACTAAAGACGCTAATTGTACTTTTTGTAGTCCCTTAGAAGATCTTCATATTCGTTCCAATAGTCCTCGCTTTCTGCTAGCTTGGCCCAGTTGAAGCATTCCTGTACTTTGCGTCTGCCAGACCCGAACTCCTTGTTCCACCAAGCGGGCTTCGTTTTGTGCTTGAATCGCAGCGTAGGGCATGCGTAGTAAAGAACTGTATATAGGGCATTCGTAAATACAGCCAGGCGCTTTCCAAGCTCTTTGCGTGAGTTATACACACAAATTCAAAGTCTCTTTCCTAATAGCACCTATCTATAGAGATCCTAGTTTGTATTCCTGGGATTTCTACTAACTTCGTTTCTTATTTTTGCTTCCGATGTAATGAAGAATATTTGTACCTATGAACAGAAAATGATGGTACCCTTCAGTTTTCTATCAATGCATCTCTACTTATGTATAATGTTATATCTAGAACGTTTCTGGAAGTGGGTCCTATGAAGGTAGGTTCTTAACCTCGATTACCTACCACTAGACTACTTTGTAAAAGATAATTGAATAGGGACTCACCTCGCTGATTGATGTCGGAACTATCCTTAACCGCATGATGGGCGTTAGCATCAGCGCCCATCACCAATGCCTGCTTCCTTCTGCTGGATGTAGCCGCCGGCCGTTGGAGCTCAGCTATTGGCGCCTCGCAATCATGTGGCATGTAGCAGGATGCAAGTAGTAGATACTCATCCCTGGAATTCTCCTCTGCCACAACCGTACAACAGATCATCTGTGGAAAGACTGAAATAAACATGGGCAAATAGACTTTTCTTCCCAAAAATCACTGATCTTACCTTGTTAACTACGCTATATATGTTGTGTAGTTTTCAGCCCAGCGATCACGTTATCCGATGCAATCCATAATTCCTGGACTAAAACTACGTAGCTACGTGGCTACCCTCTCTAAATTGAGAAGATGCTCGGCAGAAGCTATCTTACTTTTTTGGAGTTTCACTTGGAGTACCATCAGCTCTTGGCTTTGGATCATCAGACTGCTGACTCGGTTCTTTCTTCACCGGTGGAGGTGGACCTGCAGGGCAAGTGAAGTATCCATTATCTCTTCTTTGTAGAAATGCTTTTCCATTTCATCCATCTCCAACGTTTTTTTTCTGCCGTCCGCGGGTTGGTGCTTCTTTAAGCGAACGAACACGCTTTCAACGCCCCACGCCATCTTCTCGAATCTCGCGTACAAAATATCCGCTGCCACCTTTTTGATCTGAAGGATGAAGCTTCGGCCTCCATCTTCGTTGATGGATTACGCTTAACTTTTTCTAGTCGCTAATTGGCGCGTCCGGATTCTGTCGTTGCAGCAACCGCAGAGCATGTTCCGGATCCACCATTCGAGGTATGGTTTTACCTTCTCATTGCGCACCGATGGAATACTGCTGCGGTCCACCACCTCCAGTTTCGCTTCTTCCTACAAGTTTGGAAGCATTCTGATAACTTTCTTTACCCATGTTAGCGTCGGGTGATGATATGAATGATAGCATGGGAGCGCTTGGTTCAGCGTTCATTCTAGAGAAGAGGGCTTCCAATAGCTTTCTTTTCACAATGGACGTCATCGGTTTGTCGTCTGCGTGCTTGACGTCTAGCTTCTCGACTAAGTCTTTGCACTTCCTCTTTTTTAAGGGTGCTTTCAGCTCGATCTCCGTCGAACGCTGCCTCTTTCCAGCGATATGCTCCTCAATGCGATTAGCATACGCTGGATCCGAGGTAATACACTAATTTCGAGTGACATTTTCAAATTCAATATTTTTTTTTTTTAAATTACACCGTTATAAGCATTAATAAGTATTAATTCATTTAAAATTTAGAGAAAAATAAATAATAGCTGCATTAAAATGTGAAAAAAATTAGTTTAAAATAAAAAACCATAACGCGTGCTCCTCAAATAATTAATTTAAAAATGGAAATATTAATTAAAAAATAAATAAAAAATAAAAAGTATATTTCAAGTGTTCTTTTGCCATTATGTTAAACGGCATGCTCTGAATGGCTTTTAAAATTCACTTCCTCACTTCATTGATAAAGCGTGCCTGCTACGGTCCGAAGAGTGTCTGCGCAAAACAAAGTATATAAATGCTTATGATGAGCAACAGAAAGCGATTTATCATCGAATCGATGGCCATTGGTCAATGGTGGGAAAAGTTTAATGATCTGTATGTTTTTTGCGATTGTGCCGTATGCAGGCAAAGCGCAAGCGGGAATGGGTGCTGCAAGTGAAAAGCGAAAGTAAATTGGTTTGACGGCAATTTGTGCAAAAAAAAGTTCTCTACAGTAGGAGCAAAGAAACTTGTTTAAACAAATAAAGCAAGTAAATAACAAAAAAAAAAAAAAAATTAACAGTCTGGTTAAAAATAGCTACAAAGAAAACTACTCAGCAAAGCAAAAACTGTTGGCAGCGTTGTTTGTCAACAGGAATGTCAATAAAGGACAATTGAGAGCAATAAATGTATTGACATTGCAGCCAAGAACTCTTGCACTGCTATTAATGAGAAATGTATTTATATAATTTTGGGCGTCTGAGTGCTTCAGAGTGAACCAAATATAGATATTTACTTAGACAAAGCTTTTATAAATAAAACCTTCAACATTTTATAAATAGAACTTAAAGAATGCTAATTTCAAAATCCATTTACACGACAAGTTCATGGAAATGCAAATAATGTCACGCAGCAAACTGTAAAAAAGCAGGAAAAATTATAAACTCGACCAATAATTCACTTGCTGAGACACAGCGATGTCATGTCTTGCCGCTACAAACAAATGGAAAGGCCAATAAAAGCGGATTAGCGCTGTCGTTAAAATAATTTCTCATTATAAATCAACATGTGTGTGCAAATGAAATTGTTGTTTAATTTTCGCCTTATATAATTATTTGTGCTTATTGCCTCATTGCGCTTGTTTTTCACTTTTCTTGTTATTGTTGTTGTTACGCCAATTAATGTGCTGAAAAGCGCTACAAATGTGGCGCAACAACTTGTCGTCAATACAAGGTGAAATCCCCCTACACACACACATACTAAAATAGTATTCAGTAAATACTCGTGCCAGACGGTGCGCCGGGGCGTATGTGGAACATTGAGCTGCTAACCCATTACAAAGCAATTTGTCAAATTGATCGTGTGAAGGTTTCAGCAACAAGTTCTGTTATATATCATGCGAATGCATAGAAAAATACTTACTATACTTAATTCATGTTTATTGGGTGAGAAGCGAAATCAAAGCAACAACAAAGATATATAAAACACATAGTAAACACAAAAATAGTAGAAATAATGTGAATGAAATGGAGTAAAGTGAAAATTTATATTAAAATAAAACAGTAAAATTATTATTTTTAACTGTACAAAAGTTATAATACCCTACACAGGTGAATTTTTATAGTGAAACGGGTATACAAATATCTTTAACTTGATTTTGACGGGTCAGTTTGTACGGCAGTTACATGCTATAGTGGTACGATCTGGAAAATTTCTTAGGATATTGTAGCGCTGACTTTGAAAATAATTTATGCCAAATTTCACGAAGTGAATTTCTGAAATAAAAAAGTTTTCCATACAAGAACTTCAATTGGATCGGTCGGTTTGTATGACAGCTATGTGCTATCATCGGCCGATCTAAAAAATATCTTAGGACATTAGTTTATTGGCTTGTGAAATAATCCATATCAAATATTGTGAAGATATCTTTTCAAATAAGGAAGTTTTCCATATAAGAACTTGACTTGGATCGGTCAGTTTGTATGACAGCTATGTGCTATAATCGGCCGATCTAAAAAATTTCTTAGTATATTAAATTATTGGCCTGGAAAATAATCCATACCAAATTTCGTGAAGATATCTTTACAAATAAAAGAATTTTTCATACAAAGGTTTGATTTTTTCCGATCACTTTGCATGGCAGCTGTAGCCTTTAGTGGACCGAAATCGTTGATTCCATCAAAAATCGCTCCTTCATTCAAATGAAAGACCATGTATAAAATTTCTTGTCGATATCTTAAAAACTGAGCGACAAGTTTGCGTATATACAGTCAAACGGACACGGCCAAATTGACTCAACTCGCCCCTCCAAGCATTTATAAATATATATTATAGTGTCTTCGACCATTGAGTTACCTTCTGAGTGTGACAAACTTTGTGGAAAACTTAATATGCCACATATAATATTTATAAAATTACGTCTTCTGCCTAAATATAGCCAATAACTGCTTACACACAAACACATATACTTTATATACACACAAATATACATACTTATATACATCTCAAACAAAAGTCAACGCAGCCGCACCAGCGATGATTGATGAGCGCTAATAAAGCGAAATGTTGCTCGAAAACGTCGTTGTTGTTGTTGTCTTTAAATGCTGCGATAACAAATACTTACGATGGCGTTATTATCTTAATGGTAATGTTATGTTAATGCTGCTGCTGTATCTTTTCACAGCACACAGATTTGTTCAGCTATATTAGCATATTCATGCCACTACAGCGAATAATTCTTCGGTTTATATATTAAGTATTCATCATTCGTTCAAAAGTGGCGCCTGCCCTTGGGGTGAAATGGCAATGCGGAAGCGGTAAATGTCACTGAACGTCCTCTGCACACATCTTTTGCAATAACAGATAAGTTTATATGAATGTCAAAGGTGTTTGACATGTTTTGTTTCGCCGCAATATCAACGTGCCGTGAAGGATGTCACCAACGCATGATTGTTTTCGCATCTGACACGAATTATTTCAGTAAAACAGTTGTTGTATTTGTTTTTGGTAGAGTGGAAAAGAAATATTATTATTTCATTATTATTTCCACTTCATTTCAACTTCGGCAGAGAGTCAGTAGTGTTTGTCTTTAACACAAATGACAGCATTTGATTTATTCCTTTGGCTTTGTTCATTATAAATCATGCGATATGTTTATAATACATATATATGAACTTATATATCTATATTTATAATGGTTTTGGATGTCGTTTCTATAAAGTTATTACAATATATCATCATCCATCTCCACGAAGTGCACGTCAACCGCAGCCAAATAGTTTACTTCCTTTGGGAAAATAGTCCTATTCAATAGAGCTGGGAAAATATTGTCAACTCCTGTAATTCAAAATCATTAAAGCTTCCAAAAATTTTTCTTATCAGTTCACCTACTAAAGAAGACACAAGACGATATTTCCAATGGGTGGAAGTTTATTTCTGAATAGTTGTAGAAGATATACTACTGTGGGCAAAAAATATTAACACTATTTAATTTGAATTAAATTTGAATTAATATTTTAGTTTCATTGAGCATTTCCTCAAATGTTTCAACTTTCATTAGTTCTATTATTTGCGGACCCACAAATATGCCCTCCTTAATTTTTGCTACACTGACGCTTGAAAATTTTCGTTTCAGATACAAAAACCCTCTTCCATTTCTGTCCATTGCCTTCACAAAATTCTTCATTAAACCCAATTTAATATGCAAAGGTGGTAGTAATACCTTTGCGGGATCGACTAGAGGTTCACTGGTAACATTTTTTTGTCCTGGAGTGAGTGTCTAACGTACTGGCCACTGCTTCTGTACATAATTACAGTTTCTCGCACGGTTGTCCCATTCGCAAAGGAAACAACAATAGTTCGTATATCCTAGTTGCATTCCAAGAAGAAGCTGATGGTAAATTACAGTACTTAACCGTATGTTTAGGCTTCGGTCTAACACCTTTAATATTCGTTAGGCAAAAGTAGCAGTGTGTAACATGGTCTTTAGGTTCTCTGCAAACACCAAATATCGTGACAAAAGTGAACCGAAGTCGAAAAAACCACGTCAAAGCAATTCAAAAATCAAAAAGGTTATGTTGACAGTTTTATTCGATTATCGAGATGGTGAGTGTTATGCGTCGTTTGCGCAAAGCTTTTAAAAATGCTGGAATTATGAGCCGACAACACTTGGTTTTTGCACCACGATAATAGACCGTCGCATACTGCTTTGATTCTTCTTGAGTCAAATTTTCAATCAATATCGTCCAGAAGCCATGGTATTCGCCTAACTTAGCCCCGTGTGATTTATTTATTTTTTATGCGTTTGATTTTGAGACTATTTAAATAATAATTTCAATTTGTTAAAAAAAAAAAAACACTTAATTAAAGCTAGAACTTTATTGACAGATTGAACTCACTGTGGACATAAATTTTGTGCCAGAGCATTAGAAATTTTTCGTAAAAACGGTGCTGGAGCTTTGCAAAAACCAAAAAGGAAATTAAATTTCAAGCTCAGGAGGTCCATATTGCGTCGAAGACTTTAAACCAATCTCACAGACCACTATTTGACAGTAAACTCCAATTTTGTAAGATATTTTTTGTGGTAATGCCAGCTTCTCCTAGGTTTATTCAGAGTGAGCGCAAATCGATAATACTCTTCTCATGCTTGTCATATATAATGGCAACTTTAAGCAAACTAAAAATACCTGACTGCTTTGTTAGCTACCTAGAGAAAAAAACTATTTCCTTTTGGAAAATTTCGAGTTCGTTGAACTTTTTTGTTGGTTATGTTAATGTGAACTGCTTGCCAATAAGGGGGTATTCTACTCTAGAATTTTGAAAAATTAGATTTTTTTTAATATCTTTAAAGTTTAGACTTTCAAAAATATGACCTTGGAAGGATTTTTCAAAATTCGACTTACTTTCGCAGATACATTCGATTTTGTGAGGTGGCGTCCGTGTTCACTAGAATTGTCTCCTAAACTTTAAACGCGTTTTTCTCAAAACTACTTTTTTCCACACGGTACCGGCATTATCTCAAGTTCTATACAACCGATTTACTTGAAATTTTGTGTGAACCTTTTTTTATATAATTCTTTATCGTTCCTACCAGCATCGTGTCAAAATTTTTGTTTTTAATATTTAAAAAAAATTTCAAAAAAAAAAAAAGCGTAAAAAATTATTTTTGGCAGTCGCCATTTTTCGTTTGATGTTTTTTTCAGACCACCAGGAAAGTCAGGTTCAATGTCACCAGGATGCTCCATTTTGTTTACACCTGTCTCTCCCCTTCTAATTATTTTAATATTTAATATTGTTTTGTAAAATATTTTTTCTGTATTCTTAACATATCAATAAAAATACCTTAAAAAAATTTATAGTAAAAATATTTTTGGTTTTTTTTTAATAAAATTCAAAAAACTGCCCAAAATTTGATTTCTAGAGTAAAATACCCCCTTAAATTTACTTATATTTGTGTAATTTTAGAATCAGCGGGGCGTACGAGCCAAGTTGTAAATGCCACTGATAGAACTTGTGCAATCACCATAAGAGTCTTCACATTTTAGCATAAGTAAAAATTGTAAAAATATTTGTTGTTGATTTAGTGCGAGAGACATTTTATGATTTTTATAAAGAAATTTTAATGAAAATGTAAACAAGACCCGCATTAAATGCCGACGCTGAGATTGCGCGGCAAATGCTTTCAGTGAAACTACAAGCTGGTCAAGCTGGACATACCGCAAACAGCGGGAGCTACTTCAATGTGAAAAATTGTTGTTCACTTTACGAGCATTAAAACACAAGCCATAACACTGTAGCCATGCTTCGAAGCAGCAGAAACATATATATTTACATATTGTGTGTATGAAACATATATACTATTATATATATGTGGATAGTGTATGTATGTACATAACATAAATATGTTTGTCTGCTTTTTTATTCGCGCTGAGAAACACACACATCCATTTCCTGCAGCGAAAAAGTAAATTTTAAGGAAATTAATTTCAGATTTTATTTAAAGTGGATGTGTAAATACGCGCCTTTATTGAGCCAGCAGGCAAACATTTTTGAAAATAAAAAAAACTTCGTAAAAATTCGACAGAGTCGCGTATAGTGAATTCCCGCGTATGCGTGTAGAAATTGCTTTTCGATGTAGCCAAGAGGTTTAATTGAGTTTTGCACACAGCTATGCATTGACTGTGCATTTTTTGCACTCACTTTTTGTTGCATTTTGTTTGCAGCACTTTGTTTTCAAATGGCCTTCGTGTAACCAGGTTATACCGGCTTGTTGCTGCCATTGTCAGTTATGGAAATTTCACGAGGCCGTGCGATTTTTGTTGCAAAAGTAACATTACCCGAAGCCGGCATGTCGAAAGTTCGAAATAAAAAACCGTGCGCGTGTACATCACATCAAATGAAAATCAACAGCAAACAATTTCTGTTTAGTTCAGTGAAATGTAGTACGCGTGTGTGTGTGTAACTAGAATTGGGCACATGTATTCACTTCAGACTTTTGTGCTGAAAAGCTCACTAGTTTTTCGCTAAATTTCACCCAAAAATTGAATAGACGCATCGTGCAGTCACTTTCCACTTAGCGACTTGTAATTGCGCATGCGCAGCGCATTCACCATTCACCATTTTGAGTGCCATTTATGCGCGTTGGCTGCTATGCGCGTTAAAACTTAATTGCATTTGCTGCAGGTGAAAAGTGTTTTCATGTCAATGTGTGTTCGCTTACAATCAACTCTTTCTCTCTCTCTCTCTCGTTTTGGCATTTTTGCTCTTCATTTTACGTAGTAATTGTTTTTAATGCGATTTATGGCGCGTGATTGAAAAGTTATGTTCGAAAGTACTTAAAATATGTGCGAGTGTTGCCATATGTATGTGTATGCTCATATAATTTGCAATAATCATATTAAAACCGTTTGTTGTGGTCAGTGCACAGATATCAATTTAAATTCAATTTCACGCATTAAACAATTAAATTTACTAACTGCGCAAAATTTCCGTCAGAAAATTAACAAACTACTAAATTGTGTTATCCAATTAAAAATGTAAAAGTTTCTATTTATTCTCAAGGTGTGTTTAATCATTTATAACCATTATGGAGCATATGCTTTCAAAATAGAACTGACGGCTACTCGCCACCTCTAAGATATCCTTGAAAACAATTTACGTCTTCTTCTATTCATTGGTAGTGTTTTTTACGTGGCGGGTACCAAAACCAGCGCACAACCCTGGGGAGGGATATTTCGCCTTCTCACTTTAGCTCGCCTTCTCACTTTAGCTCGCCTTCAAACGGATGTTTTTTGGTCTAAGATCGAAGTCATGAGCTGCTTGAGAAATATGTAAATGAATCGTTTCTGTCCGTGAATGGCGCTCAGAGAACTTTTCTCGATTACGTGAACTTCTACACATGGCTAAATCTTCCCAAACAGCTACCCTGATTAGAAGAAAATTCTTATTCATTTTCTTAAGAATTATTTTTCTCCAACTAAAATTCGCGATTTTTCATATTAAAGCTCCCGCGATGCCCAGCTATCTGGTAGTAGAACACAAGTGAATACAGGAGCACCGACACGCTCCCATTCTACCGATAGCGGTTCTATGTTGCCTTTCCTTGCTGGCTTACTAGCTTTCCAATTTCTTGCGATTCCGCTATAGTTCGGCACCCACACCAGTTTTACCACAAAGATATTCTCTGCTATTGATAGCGAGTTTAGGCAGTCCTCGACCAATTCTGAACGCAATTTTAATGAGCTCAAGACTAGTATCGCTGCCCTACTATCTGAAAGGATGGTAATTTCTCGGAAGAAGGCTGCAATTCGGAGCAGTAAATCTATTGCTACCTTAATATCTGCACCCTGGAAAACACTGCAATAGTCAGTAAGCTGAACTTGCAGAAAGTTTCTGACTGTAAAACCATTCACCAATCTTCCCCTCAAGCTTTGACCAATCCGTAAAGAAGCTGTCCCTCTCCTTTGCAACTTTAGCCAGCAACGATGCGTTTGTTGAATGTAGAGTTCTGAGCTTCGTTATCAAGCATTCGTTGTCAAAGCATTAGATCGAGTCTGGCAATGATACGCTTCATACCCTAAACATTAATCAAAATATGTTGAGTCGATCCATAAGAAATGTTAAGATCCTCTACTAACTCTCTAATGCCAACACGAAGATTTTAACTTTAACTTCTTCGTTGTTCGCGTCATTAACAGATCCCTCTGTTGGATGGATGGATTTCGACTTCAAGACCTTCTAAAAACCACTCAAACAGTTGTTTTCATGATAAATTACACTCCTTAAAACATTTCTGCAACATTTTCATTAGTTACGTTGCCGAGTTTCCATTGGAAAGACAATTTTCAATTCGTTTTTATCGATTCGTTTTGTACTCGCAGTTTAAATAGACGAGTCTGAGTCAAATTTGGTACATACATATGTATGTGCATTATTTTTCATAAGAAATAAATTTAATAAACAACTATATTAAATATTTATATATGTATTCCTACGTATTCTCCAAAATAAAAATAATATTAACAGCACCCGACTTCTCTACTGAGTAATTACCCCATCCACTGATTCGGTTATTTTACTCACTAGCGAACATTCGCAATATCGCTAATTGCTGTGTGAATGCAGCCCTACAGTCATCAGCTGATGTAAACAAACAAAATGCAGTGAAGCTCTGAATTAAGTGGACAAATTTGTGAAAAATTGTTAAAAGTTTGTTTAAAGTGATTAATTATTAAATTTGTTCCATTAATCAATAATTTTAGTGTTTTAGATTAATATGTTTGTGATTTTTGTGATAAAGAATACATATTTGCTCAACGAGTTTGTGTGCATTTCAAGTAAATTCGAACAATTGGTTACTGCCGGCTGCTAATAAGGTATGTGCATAGCTTTCAAAATTATTATATTAATTTTTCTGTTTGAAATTATTAAAAATAAGGCATTAACTATATCACAGAATTATGTACAAGATTTTTAACACCTCTCGAAAAAAAAGTGCTGCAATACAAATGTTCAAAACGGCATAATAATGGACTCACAAACATACAAACAGCAAGTTGTTTAAATAACAAAAGCAAAATATGTGTTAAAAATTTACCAAATATTGTTGCCATTAGTCAATGTCGGTAAAAAAGTAGCACAGCCACATTACTCAACCAATAATCCCCACAAACAGTCCCAGCCAGCCGCTTTCTCCCACACGGCATGCAACTGTTGCGCTGCATTGCCGTCATCTTTCATGGAATCGCCTATAAAATGATTAATATCGCTTGTATTTGTAATAAAAATGCAAAGTTACGTAAGTTAAATTAAAAATTAAATTAAAATTAACTGCACAACAATGTTTACAAAATGTTAAACATGGTGTGCGACTGATATCTGGGTGACACCAAAAGTCCAATAAACAACAAAAAACACATTTGTATTGCGCGTAAAATCGTTGCAGTGCTTGTAGTTTGTACATATTTACATACAGATGTATGTATATCCATACATACATGCAAACATACAGCCATTTGCTGGTGGGTCAATATGGAACTGCAAATCATAAAACTCATTTATTAAGCTTGAAGAAACACAAATGTAGGACATTTAGCTATAATATTGGCAGCAGAAAATTTTACATAGCACCAACTACATGCTTTGTTTATGGCAACTTGTCCTTGGGGTAGTCCCATTGGGTTCATTCACTTTTATATGTAGATATTTTTAGATAACAAGCAACCATAAAATAGTGTGCTATCCTTGACATGGTACGATGCACCAATTACTTGGTCGCTATTTTAAGAACAGCTGTTTATAAAAAACTTATAGCCTTTTATACTTGGTAGAGTTCGAAGCTATAAGATTGAGATGATCCAGATATCTTCTCTACCCAAATTTTCAGTTAATTAGCAAAATTTATTCTTAAATTTCATTTAAAACCTTTCTCAAAATAATAAAAAATGTTTCACAAATTCTTCCCAATTTTTCTTTAGCAATAATAATAGTAGTAATAATAATAATTTCTGGCAAATGTACCAGCAGTAGTTACGATCTGAATAAATATTTCTATAGAAGAATTCAATTTTATTGATTGCAAATTTTGTATTTATATTTCTTCAGTTAGATTCTGAACTAATATTTTTATTTGAAAAAATACTAAGTTAAACAATTACATTTTTCTTTATCCGACTCTCCGATTAAATATTTAATGACTTTTGTCTAACACCCAGTCTACTCTGCTGCACTTGTTATAACTTCATAATTTGTTTGAACTTTATTCTTTGAATATAGCTTATTTCATTCTTTTTCCTCAAAATATAGTATGCAGGTGCTTCATTAGAGCTTTGACAGACTTTTTGGTGCGTTAATTTTCCACGCTTTGCTGAATTCAATTATGAGTTTCAAGAAAACTGAAGACAGACACTTAAATGGATAAGCGCGAAACTGGTGAATACAGAATTTTGTGAGTTGGCATAAATTATATGCATAATGTATGCTAGCATAAATATGTCCTAGCTCGAGTTTAGTTGTTGTCGTCTGCTTTTTGTTTTTGACAGTAAAAAAAAATTAGAGAATTCGGCCGAAACCGTGTCGTTCTAGCATTTTTCCTGTTTAACTCATTTCTATTGTTGTGTCCTGATGACAACCGGAGTTGCCTGTGTGAATATCCACCTTCTTCACAAAAGAATGACTAATAGTTTTGGAAAAGAATTGCTTACAGGTCTTTCCTCACCCTTTTTAAACCATATAATTTGCTGATGCATAAAAGGCCATCACGACCTGGACCTTAACATGATTCTTTTAAACAAAAGTTCTGATTTTCAGGGCGATAGCAAAGAGTAACATTTATTTTTCAAGGACAAATTTGTTAAGAAAGTGTGAGTCAATTGTCACTGAAATCCTCACATAAATTTATATTATACAAATAAACAGTTTTAACATCTCTTCAATGCCTAAAGTCATTCTAAAAGTCATTCTAATCTAGATATATGTACTATAAGTGCTTAGCCGACGGTCCTAGTGCTATATGTTATGAAATAATAACTAATGAAATGACAAATAAGTTTCAGAACTTACCTAGTCGATCATATAAAGAAATCATTGTGATAAAAAAGTACCCGAAAATTGTAAATAAAATTCACAATTTTTTATTATTCATTAATATTTATTAATCCTTACATCTGTTGAGGAATAAATTTATGCCAACGACTTGTCCAGTCCTTGAAACACTTTCCATAAGCACTTCTTGGTATGACCTTCATATTTTTCAGCAAATTTTGTTCTATCTTTTTGAATAACTGAAAGATCCAACGAGGGAAAATTTTAGTTTGGGGAACAAGAAAAAATCACACGAAGCCAAATCTAGTGAATACTTCGTCCATGTTATTCATTGCGTTTTTGGCCTTAAATGTGGCCACAGTTGTGGCTCGATGCGATGGTGTATTATCGTCGTGTAAAATTCATGAATTGTGCTTCCAATATTCCGTCCATTTTCGACGGATGTTCTCATACAAACGCCTCAGTTCCTTCAAATAGAACCCATATTTGACCGTCTGCCTCTCCGGAACGAATTCATGATGCACCAAACAACGAATATCGAAAAAGTGGGCATCACCTTGATTTTTGAGCGAATTTGGCGTTGGTTTTTTGGTTTGGCCTCGTTTTTTTCCTCCATTCCAATGATTGTTGAGTTGTTTGCATGTCAAAGTCATAACATTATGTTTGAATGAATGAATG
Organism: Bactrocera zonata; assembly: GCA_037783105.1. NCBI lineage: Eukaryota > Metazoa > Arthropoda > Insecta > Diptera > Tephritidae > Bactrocera > Bactrocera zonata. The sequence continues at coordinate 47,222 of JBAWJQ010003996.1, forward strand.
TGGGTTCATAATTCACACTCTTTTTGAAGAATTCACCTTTATCGAGACAAGTCGAGCAGGAACGGGCTTCATACCCAAAATACCCACCATAATTATTCGAACGGACTCGATAGAGATGTCGAGCTCTCTTGTCATCTCTCTAACATTTACCTGACGATTTTCACGTTTGCTTCACTTCTTTAATATTTTCATCATTTGAAGCGCTCAAAGGTCGTCCAGAACGAGACCTGTCTTCAACGATCTCTCGACCGTCTGTGAAGGCTTTGTACCACTGGTAGGTTTGTGGTTTTGATAAAACTGAATCACCATATTTTTCCAACATTCGAAGCAATTTCGCACACGAAATTTGGTTAGGCATATAAAATTTAAGATACATTTTTCGCAACGCACTACTGACGTGTATGTATCTTCCTAAGTAGCTATTGTAAATAAATCGGTTGACAGATCGCGCTCTTACTTATTTGACATAGTAATTAAGGACAGCTCTATCAAATTAGCAAGGTACATTTTTTTTAGAGATATAATTTTTCCGGGGAATTTATGTAAAATTTCTGGGTGTTTTTTTTTTTTTTTTTGTCACAATGTATATGGGTATATATATCAAAGAAATGGAAATTCAACTAAGTTTAAATAAGTGATAATAGTAATATTAGTGATAATAATGAAGGTGTGAAGGAGGGAAGGTGTGAGAGAGTGAAAGAGGCAGAGTTGTCAAATAATGTGTCAAATTAATTTCATATATTTAGCTTTTAAGTCCAATATCACATTAACAAAATAATCCCAAAAATATAAGGCAAATAAACAAGATAAGATAATAAATAAATAACACAATTCTGAAAGGACTCTGCAGACTGCCTTGTATTCAGAAAAACTTAATCATAGCCAATCTTATGATTTATTGGGTTATACGAATATCACCTTGCAAGTCATAAAAAGCGTGTTTTCGCGAAAATTTGTTTACTAAGGGTGTTTTTTTTTGATAAATAATTTAAAATTATTTACATTTTTATTTATTTTACTTTAATAATCAGTGACTCATTTTGAAAAATTTTGAACTTCCTTGATTCCTAGCCGATCTCTAGGAAAACATCCTAAAACAGATTTCTGGCGTTGAGGAAGATCCTTCTGCTTAAAATTTTTTCAAATCAAAACAACAAAAAAATTCGATATATGAACATGCAAAAAATACGATTTTTTGAAATTCAAAAAAAAAAAAAAAAAAAAAATGGTTATAACGTTTTAATCGTCTACGAGCTGAATGGTTGTGTCAGTGCCCTCCAGCACGTAATTCATTAGTAACCGCATATAAATAATATCATCGATATTTGTGCCGTTTAAAAAGTTTATTTTGATCTTTACTAAAACAAATATTTTCCTCTACCTTTATTTCCGAATATGTATATACCTATATACCTTCTTATATAAAAATGTGCATAATTCGATTATTAATAGTATTCAACGTCAAATAAATCAGCGGCGTTACAAGTTTCATTGCAAGTAAATAAGCTTAATGAACCCACGTGCCAGACAAACCTGCTGTAATTCGTGGAATTAATTTCCCACAAGAATTTTTCAACTGCATTGAATGCTTGACTGACAATCCAATGACAATAGCAAAGTTATAGCGAAGGAATGAAAACAAAGAATTAAGAAAGAGTAAATTATGTTTGTACGAGTGTAAAGAAACCAGCTGCAAAAGAAGAAATTACTAATGAATTAAAGCCAACAAAGAAGCCTAGTGATGGGCAATTATTTGCATGTGTGTAAGTACATACATACATGTTAACAGTATATTATGCACAGCACTGAATTAAGTTGCGGCCAAATAAAAGAAAGCAAAGCAAAAAAAACGCTAATTAAAAATTCACCAAGAATGATTTGCTGCGAAGCGATTGGTAAACAAGTAAACAAATAAACTTGCTGTAATTGTTATCGAATAGGCAGTCAGCAGACTATGACAGATAAAATGCAAACAAAACAAAAAAATTCTCTTGCACCGAAGCTGTAATACCCCTCACGAATAAAAAAGTTTCCACACAGCATCATGCATGATTTTGATGGTTCAGTTTACATGACAGCTATAAGATATAGTGGTGCGATCTGAATACTTTTTTCGGAGATTATTGCGTTGCCTTGGAAAATAATCAGTGCCAAATTTTGGAAAAGATATCTCGGCAAATAAAATAGTTTTCGATACAAAGACTTGAATTTTATCGGTTACTGAGCATTAATCGACTCAACTCGTCGCTGCGATCCTTTTATATGTACGATATACCTAATGTACGTATATATAGATACTCTTTAGGGTTTTCAAAGCTTTCTTATAATTGTTAAAAGCTTCTTGGTAAACTTAATACACCCTGTTCAGGGTATAATAATAGGGCCCACTAGCAGAAAAGTTGTCAAGAAAAAAACGACACCAAAATAAATTAAAAATAATTCCGCAAACGAAGAGCCAAACGAATTGAGGGCAACGAAAACATGCTGTGACACTTGGTCTCGCCTCGTGTTCAGCCATTTGTTTACCGGCTGGCGGCACTGTTGGGCGCTGTCGGGGCAGCTGTGTGCGCCAACAATAACCGAAAAAGTACAACCACATATCAATTAACGCTTTTGAGCGACTGGCAATTGTTGCGGCACAAATGGTTGCTGATGTCAACTGCCAGTTGGCAGGCGGCAGTTAACATACAACAGTCCCGCTACGACGCCTCCAAGGCATTTCAGCCTGATGAAAGGCGCTGGAAGTTTGCAGCGCGGGAGTAAATACCAAGCAGAACAGAGCAAACGCGCGAGACGCTTGTGCTGAAAGGGTGTGTCAAATTGCTGCCTGTAACTGTCATGTTCTACTCACACTGTGTTGCGCACACGCACACACACACACACTTGTGTGTATATACACACACGCGTGCAAAGTGTTTATTTTGCACTCTCAGTTGGCCATTTCACCGCAAAATGCTATTGGGAATTGTATTTAATGCTGACCGTATTTTCCATACAATTTTCGCCAATGACACTTTCCTCAGTCGTTTGTCACAGCAACAAGTTACTTGTGCACACACATGTACTCTCAGTTGTATGCATGTTTGTGTGTATATTTGCGTCCTCGGTGTTGTGGTCAATTTCATGTACGCTTTAGTGCTTTTAATGCATGACAAAGTTGAAGAGATCATGCTAGTTGACGCTATCTAAAAATGTAATCGAAACCAATTCCCTCGATAAACTTCGAAATCTGAAAGCTAAAGCTGAAAGCTAAAGCTGACAGCTAAAGCTGAAAGTTACACTAGAGGTTCAAGGCATAGTAAGAGACGTTCTCATACAGCAAATACTTTAAAGTAGTGAATGGCTCGATTTTCACTTCAAGGGCTCAGTAGGGTAATCAGGTCTGTTTTTTTTTTGACATTTTTTCTTTCATAGAAATTTTTATTCTAGAATAAAATACAATGAAGTGTATAAATAAATTTTTTCGAAATTTTTTAATGACGTGTGTCGAAGAAATGGCTGGGTGAATGAGTTGCGTTTTTTCACTGGCGGACACGATTTCTCACGTTTGGATCATCTGAAATACAAAAACCCATTCTTATTCTTAAAAAGTACGTGATTGGTTTTCGTCTCTACTAGAATCATGTAAAAATGTTGATAAATAAAAAATTAATTAACGTTTTTTTTTTGTAATTTTTCCCCATGTTTTTTTACATAAATTTTGTCATAACATTGTCAATAATGTGCACTCCGAGCGCTCCGAACGTAGAGCGGTATTGATTTTTTGGGCCTTTTTCGAAATCTTCCAATGGCAAAGTGGGTTTCTACGTTAATTCTAAGGGCATAAGGGAGCAGAAAACGCAAAAATAAAAAAATTTTAAAATATTTATTTCCTTACCGACCCCTTAATAGATAATGTAACTATTTATAGTCTGTTCAGACTGCTAAATTAATCTGAAAATTTTTAATTTTGCAACTTTCAACCAAATTCTTTTAGTCTAATTGTAATGGTACTTCTGCGCATTGATATTCTATAACTCTGAAGACTTTATAATAGTTTTTTCGCAAAACATTTTTGAACTTCCTTTTATGTCTCTCTTGCTTCAATTTTGAACTTTATCGCCTTCTTTCCAATGCTCTTTATGTTTTTTTTTTGTTTTTTTTTTAAGTAGAGGGAAACATCAAAAGCCACGAATAGATGTCCGGTATCGCTCTGTGGGTCCACCATCCTTTGAGGGAGGTTTGTCACCGCTGCTGTCATATTGTTAAGCTTTTAAACCTCTCTCTTCTCAACCTGGATGTCAATGGGCATCATACTGGGTATTACTTCAGTGGCATTGCTTGACATTGTTCAGAAAGCGCTGATAACTCTTAGTGCCGACAGCCTGTGCGCTGTGCATATTTGGCTGGCATATGCTTCAATTCCTAGCGCTTGGATACATACTGAATCTGCATATAATGCGCTTTATGCTTGTTATGCTTGTAACCGGCAAATAGTTTCAGAGATTTGAGCGCATTTGTGAGATTTTTTTTTAACTTAGTATAAACCTTCTTCTTCTTTACTAGCGTAGACACCGCTGACGCGATTATAGCCGAGTTAACAACAGCACGTCAGTCGTTTCTTCTTTTCGCAACGTGGCGCCAATTGGAGATTCCAAGCGAAGTCAGATCCTCCTTCACCTAGTCCTTCCAAAGGAGTGGATGTTTTCTTCTTCCAACGGGTGCGTAAATGTCCTCGTATATCTCACACAGCTCATCGTTCCATCGAATGCGATATTCGCCGTGGCTAGGGCGTAAAGGACCATAACAGAACTTTTCTCTCGAAAACTCGTAACGTCAACTCATCAGTTGTTGTCATCGTCCATGCCTCTGCACCACACAGCAGGAAATGAATAATGAGTGACTTGTAGAATTTGGTTTTTGTTCGCCAAGAGAGGACTTTATTTCTCAATATTCTGCGTTGGATTTCGAGGCTGACGTTGTTGTTGGTGTTACGACTGTTTGTTTGATGACAGCAGATATTTCGTTTTGCCCTCGTTCACTGCCAGACCCATTTGCTTTGCTTCTTTGTCCAGTCTGGATAAAGCAGAACTAACGGGTATTGAAGCCGATAATATCAATATCGTCTAGAGTATTAGTTCATCTCTCATTATTTTTTTCGTTGTATATAATATTACTGTGATCAAAAAGTAACGTGAAATCGCCATTTAAAATTTTAGTATCAAGAAGGCAGGTATTTTTTTTTTTCTGTAAGTTGGTGGGATTGTCTAAAAAAATTGCCAAGTGCCTGTTTGTCAAAAGTTTTAATTAACTCTGAGTAACAAGTGTTTTTGTTAGCAACCCAAAGCGGGTTTTTCGATTTTTACAATGGCTGATCTTTTTGAGTAAAGAACTTACTTAAATTATTGCTTCGCGAAGGAATATTCTTGTGCGGACACACTGGAAATGTTGCTGAAGGCCTCTGGTTATCAAACTATGGCAAAAAAAAAAAAAAAAACTTTTATAAGTGGAACAACGAGATCAAAGTGGCCCGAGAACGCATTAAAGATGAACCGCGTTCTAGATGACCACCAACCTATACTGATGAGGGCCACGTCTAAACGGTGTCTGAAAAACGTCGATTGACAAGTAGAGCCATTGCTGATAGTGTAGGAATATCGTTTGACTCAGCTCACACCATTTGAACAATGCTTTATGTCTCATACGCATCAAGTCTCGATTGGTGCCAAAATCGCTGAAATGCTCCCTGACACTTTTGCCAAAAGACTCATATCGCTCGGCAATACCATGTTCGTCTGATTTAACTTTGTTCGACTTCTGGCTATTTAGAAAACTTAAAAGGCCAATGCGAGAATGATATTTTCACACAATTGAGAAGATAAAAGCCGAATCGAAGAAGGTTCTGAAGGTTATACTGGAAAGGGGCCGACTTTGAAAAAAACCATTTTGAGAAAAATGCGTTTAAACTTTGGTCTTGCACTTCCAAAAGTATAAAAAAAATCAATGATTTTGAAAATTCTAACTGTTATAACCCCTTAGACCCGTGTTGGCAACCTCTGATATCATTCCAGTGCTGGAATACAATGGATTACAATTTTCTACACTATTATTAATAGGGATGTGTGTGATGTAACGCGCATTAGAGAACTTTTCTATAATCTCGCCAAAATAGATACTAATACAATGGAAAAACTAAATTGACCAATATTATCTGCTTGTGTTAACGGAATTCCAAACTAAAATAAGCCACAATAATATTCTCATATCTAAAAACAAATAAGTACTTCCCACGCACATTTTACCATTTAAGGCCAGCGTAACAAAACAAACACCTACACACACTTACAATGTCAGCGAAAATTATTGCAAATTGAATACTTTTAATGGCAATGTTTATTTTAATTATTTAAATAGACTAATATTATTGTTAAACACTAACTTCCTATTTGCTTTGACTTGTTTATCTACGAATTACGTGCAAATGCTTGTGTTTCCACAAAAAAATAAAATAAATTCTGTTGCAACTATTTGTTTGCTTGACCTTGCAATCAACCAGTGCACTTAATTAACGCAAAAACAATTTCAATAAACCGTTAATTCGTAGGAATGAAAATTTTAAGCCACATGTTGTTTGACAACACAGAGGTCTCTTTATTCAGCACACTGCCATGGGCAAGGACTTAAGCAAAGCAAATATTCATTAAACTGTTTATTTTTTATTTTTTTTATTTCCAAGCAGACAAATAAATTTGAAACCAAGTTCTAGGTTATGTGTGCGCATATTTCTATAATATGCGATTTTTGCAAATGTTCTTGTAATAAATAATTAATGTTATTAAGTATTAAGCTCACGGCATTATTTATTTAATTTGAAACGGAAAGCCGCACGAAAGCGGAAGTCGCACAGCAGAGTGGGTGTGTAGGAGAAAAACGCCTTTTTGCACGGTTCATTTAGTCTGGTGGGGGCAACATTGTAATACTTCGTTGACAAATTTACTTGCTTCTATTATATGTATATACATATATTATATTCATATGTATATATATATATATTTCTTGTTTGTATGTGTCTACAGGCGTGCATGCTCATTGCTTTCATTCAGCAAAATATTTTTTTTTATTTTTTTTTTTTTTATTTTGGTAAAATAAAATTTTTGTATAATAAAAAAAAATGCGCGAAATTTCCAATTGTCTAAATATAATTTTTCTTCCACATTGTATAAAAATATATGAGAGCGCATATGCGTATGTATTTGACATATGTCAGCCGGCAAAAATAACCGAAAATAAGATGTTAAGCGCCTTTGACCACATTAATTTAATTTGTAGAAGTGAAAAGATAAATAAATATTTCGTTAAACACAATAAAATTCGAGCAAATGTGCATAAGTAGATTTACAAAAGGTAAGAATAATGAAAAAATTAATATGTCGACTATACACAAAAATATACATTAGGGTGGGTAAAAAAAATTGTATTATTTTTCTTACTCTGTACTCTTAAAAACTGGTTGATAGGCACTTCAAATAAATCTTTTCCTAGTGCGCCTCCTATACATAAAAATAAGCACTAGGGTGGATAAAAAAATAAACATTAGGGTGGGTAAACAAAAAAAAAATTTACTTTATACTCTCAAAAACTGGTTGATAGGCACCTCAAATAAATTTTTTCCTAGTGGCTTTCAATAATAAAAATATACATTAGGGTGGGTAAAAAAAATCGATTATATTCTTTTCTTTAAACTATGAAAATTTGGTTGATGATAGGCACCTCAAATAAATGTTTTCCTACTACGAGCTCTTAATGCTAATTCGAAGGTGCTTCAGTTTACAGTTTGTCATTTATATCCTGAACAGGGTATATTAAGTTTACTACGCAATTTTTAACAACCAGAAGAAAATGTCGTAGGCCTTATATGTATATATAAATGATCAGCTTTAAGTGCTAAAATTTTGCAAACGTCTTTTTCTCTTCCAGAAGCTTCTCGTTTTCGGAACTGTGTATTTCGGACAATTAGAGCACATACCTGTCAAGTCCTTGTATGGAAACATTTTTTATTTGTAAAGACAACTACACAAAATTTGGTCTGGAATATTTTCAAAGCCAATAATTTAATCTCTTAATAATTTTTTAAGATCGGCCTATTATAGTACATAGCTGCCATATAAACTGACCGAACAAACTGAAGTCTTTGTATGTAAAACTTGTTTATTTGAAAAGATATCTTTCCAAAATTTGGTGTTGACTATATTCCAAAGCAATAACTGAATATCCTAAGAAAATGTTTAGATCTGCCTAATATAGCATAAAGCTGTCATACAAACTGACCAATAAAACTGAAGTCCTTGTATGGAAAACTTTTTTAATTAGAAAGATATCTTCAAAAAATTTGATATAGATTATTTTCCAATCTTTCCCTTTTAAACTTCCTTTTTCTCTTGTTATTATTGGAAAGAAGAATTCATGTCACTGCATTTAATATCGGAAAAAAATTATAACTTCTTTTATAATTGTAAGTAATTGAGTTCCCTACAAATATGGTCCTATAAAATTATTTCGTAAACTTCACTGTTCAAAACTTGTTATAAATACCATTATAGCCATAAAATTCATGAAAAAGCAGACATACTAAAAACTATATTTTTTTGACCCACCCTAATAATATTTTTTACTTTTAAAATAAAGCGCTTGGCAACAAATTATGAATAAATATGTTTATGTAAATTATAAAAAAAAAAATATTTTTGCTGCTTTGTTGTATTTAAAATTTTAAATTTAAATATACAGCTTACAGTTGACAAATTAAATACATACATATATCTTTCATATATCAATTGCCCAAAGCTCGCCGCCGCTTCCGCTTACGTATTTGCACACGTCGTGCACGAGAGGGCTCGTCCGCAAGTGACTGCATTTGCTGAATGTGCCTTTCACGTTTACAAACACACTCCTCCGCTGGGGCATGGACTTTCGCTTTTGTTTCCTCAAATATGCGTATTTCGCTGATTGTTGAAAATATTCCATATCGCGGGCAATGATAATTGAATGTCTCATCCGCGCTCCTTTTCATAAATTGTTGCCAATCCGCCCATCCATAATTTTGAACTTTCGGCCGATATTTCCGCGCTGTCGTTGTGCATGCCTGTGTGTGCACTTCCGCCTAGCATCATTAGCATTTACCTTTTCACACGCTGGCGCTGATCAAATATTACGAAAATTTATAATTTTAGCCGGCAAAATGGCAGTTCAGCAAATTGTGGGCGTGTGGGCCCATATGCCAAACGAATTTAATCACATTTTCCAGCTGGTGGCGAGTGTGTAAATTTACCATTGCTGCCGCTAATCAAATTGGCAAGTGCAAATGTACGCTATTTTGTTTGCGCGAAAGTGTGAAATCTTAAATATTTGCGAAAATTTTCGAATATTCGGTTTTCCAAATAAAATTTGTGTAGTAATTCGCGATTTACGGCACTCGCTTTTGTAAATCGTAATCGTAAATGTCTAAATTCGTGTAAATTACAAAAGCAAACTGCGTAGAATTCCAAAAACACGGCAAGCAAATTTAATAGTAAACAAATATTTGTATTATTTGCGGCTAAAGTTCAAGTAATTAGCAAAACGTTCTAAGAATACAAAATTTAGCAGTATTCTGGTACTATTTTTAAATAATATCAAAGTGGATAAACAAACCATAAGCTAGATAAATACTACGGATATAAATGAATTTTGAGTACTAGTTCCACTGAAGTTGAGAACAAAATTCCTCAAAGAACCAACAAAGCAGACAGCAGTGTCTTAATTCACATCTTTTAGTAAAGCTTTGCCTCCTAAGTGAACTATAGGTTCCTGTCGAGCTTTTTTGCCAACTCTCTAACACTGCCTGATAATTTTCAAGCACAATATCCTTCACTTGCTTAATATTTTCATCAGTTGAAGAGGTTGAAGTTCGTCCAAAACGAGGCATGTCTTCAACGATCTTTCCACCGTCCTTGAACCACTCGTAGGTGTGTATTTTTGATAAAACTGAAAAACATAAGTTTTCTCCAACATTCGCTTGAAATTCGGTTGGGAAAAAAAATTGAGTGAAATTATTTGATCGATATGTTTAACCATTGTATAAATCCCAAGGCGCTATTGAGGTGTACCGACTTAGTCAGCTGCTGAATATAAACTGGTTGACGGATCACATTTTCAGTAATTAAGGACAGTCCTATCAGCTTAGCAAAATATAGTTCTTATTTACCCGGGGAATTCCATTCCAAAAGAACCGTGTCGGCTTATCGACCAAAAATTAATCAATCCAAGTTTTGATACTGTGTAGCGATGTGAGCTCTATTCCAGTGGGAGCGTGCTGTAACGAGCGGAACAATTGGCATTTGTTTTCCATATAGCATTTTATCAGTCTTGCTATGAATAATCCAACCAAATGCAAAGCATTATCTTGGCGTGATTGACTGGTTGGCTAGGTTATAATGAATCCATTTTCGTCACCAACCACCATCTGATGCAAAAAGGACTTATATTCATAGCGTTTAAGCAGGATTTTTGACATTCAACATCGTCTTTGAATATCTTTTGGCTATAATTTATATGATACCCAAAAAGGACAACAAAAATCGTTATGTTTTTCGTGAGTACCTGCCGTCGACGGCCTAACCTCAGGGTGCTTAAAAGCACATTGATCAAAACAATGCGTTGATCAGCGCCTCAAATGATACAAGCTTTTTGGAAGTATTATTTTACCTCAACTAGTCGTATGAAAGGGACACCTTTACCACCCTGGTCGGGTTCGAGGCCCATCTAAGACCTCTGCCGTGCTGTAGATCCGGCTGCAGTGTGACTCCACACTAAATTGAATATTCAATTTTACCTGACTTTAGGTTTAAACCACCGCCACCACGATTCTCTTCAAAAGGCCAAACCCAAAGAGCAGATTAAAGCAAACTTCAAGGGCTAAATGCTCTCCGTGGTACCAGATTTAAATTTCCGGTCAGATCTTGTAGCTACCAGTTGAGCACTCACCAGTTGAGCACTCATCAAACTCAATGACTGGTAACATTTGTCGCTTGATCTTCAATTGTCTTTTCATTAGAAGGAAACTGATTCAAAGTCTATAATATCATTTCAACCTGAGTAGCACTATTTCTGAGAAGACTACGCTGACGTTCGAGGCAAGCCCAAAAACAGAGAAATGGCATATTAAATTTTAGTCGCCACTTACGAAAGGCATACTTTACAGCGAAAAAATTGTACCCACTGCCCGCTGGGGAACCCAAACAGGACACAATAGTTTTCCAACAGTGGAACGGCATTCAAGTAACGCGATCTTCCTCAATAAATTTTGTACAGGCTAAATAACAATTCGAGAAGGCTGTTCAATGCCTTCTTAAGAATCTATGCTTTGAACAAGCAAAGACTGCTGAAACATATGTATTTGCTGCCGAAAAGCGGCTGTTCATATGCATCTCAAAGAAAAGTTTGTTTCATTTAAAACAAGAAAATATTTTTGACAAAATTTCTATACACTGATTACTTTATAAAAACACCTTCGTTTCAACTATACGACAATTTTTTCATAACTTCAACAGGGACCCAGAAAAACGTCGAAGACCATATAAATTATATATTATATATAATTTGGTAGCATGATGTCTGTCTCTCCATCTGACTGTCTTTCCATCTGCTTGTCTATCTGTATACTATGTAGTCCCTCAGTTTTTGAGATATCGCTCTGAAATCCAGCATCCGTCCTTTACTCCTTAAGAAGCTGATCATTTGTTGGAACCTTTACTAACTGAACGATAGGAGTCAAGTGAAAAAACTTTTTAATTTCACGAGATATCTTCAAGAAATTTGGTACAAGTTATTGTCTAAAGCAAAGATACAATTTCCGTACAAATGGTTCAGATCGGTTTACTATAGCATATAGCTATCCTTCAATTTAAAGGTTCTTCATTTGTGAATGATGTTCTAGCCTCGATGCAGCCTTTTTTCATGTTTGGTATAATTTTATTATGTTAACAAGTATCTTATGGCTATTTAAAGTACTGTCAAAGCTTCATGTAAAAAAAAAATTGTTTTTAGGTCAAATACTTTTATGTGACGTGACGAGAGCCATCTTTACGATGCTTATTTTCAAGCAAAAAGTTCAAAATTTTCGTCACGAAAGATATATATTTCACACTTTAGTTTCAAGCCACACTCGTGCTCCATACAAAGAAAACAATAAAGGCTTTTTTCATATTCCCCTTAAAAATCGCGGCCTCGAAACCTGTTTTAGACCCATAGTCTTTTAGGAAAAGTTGTTCAGAATGATCCATGAAGATTTTCCAAATACGCAATTTTTTCGATTTTTGGGCTCCCTGTAAATCAACCCACCCTAATACATAAACATACATACATGTATATCAACAGATATATCGTTTTGCCTATCATTATGTCATTTTTATTTGGTGCCAACAAGCTCACTCGACTCAGTCGCACCACTTGTTTATTTGTTGTTGTTTGTCACGTTTATTTTGTCGCCTAATTTTTGTGCTTATTTCGGAAATTATGTGAAAAGTTTGTTCATAAAAAAGTGATAAAATTGTGTAGTAACGCAACCGAGCAGAAACAAAGCGAAAATAAAATAAATTAAAGCAGGCAAAAGAAAATCGCTGCTTTGGCACTTAAATGCTTAAGCAAACTGTTGCTACTTTTTGTGCCTGAGTGCCACAGTACAGCGCAGCACTGTGACGTCAAAGCCAAATAAATGGCCACACGCTAACGCTATTATTAGCGTATGACATCGCTCTTCGATTGGCTAAGTTGGCTAATGCGAGGCTGACACTTTTCTCTATATTGTCTGCTGCCTTCCAGGAATTACCCAAAATTCAATGAATCACTTCGACGCCTTAACGGAAGCAAGCTTCTTCGTGCGTATAATATATATGTGTATAACGGCACATGTAGGTGAGCTAATGTTTGTTTTGCCACGACCGCGAAGGCGTAAGCAAAGGAAGTTAGGTGTTAGCGTAGACATATACGCGCTACTAATCTATGGGTAAACAGCTTAAACTGATGGAAGTGCGCTGTTGGCAGCAACATCTTTGATTACAGTACTCGTGGCAGGGCGTTGAAAATTCGATACTAAATTCATCACGATTGGGTTTTTGTGAATTAAAAAAAAAAAAAAAAAAAAACTTTTTATAAGGCATTTCAAATATACGAAAAATCGAATATATTCTTTTGCGTAAATAAAAGAATAGGGTTCCTCGCCTTTGTTCAAAATTTTTTTCTCATATAAAAAATTTAATATTTTATTAAAATTTTTTACTGTTACAAACATACACTATTAACAAAGAAATTCTGAAACTTTTGGAAAAAAAAAATCAGGAAGATCGGTAGAGTAGTTCTCAAGAAATCTCGCCAACTGACGTCAAAAACACAGTTTTGAGAAAAACGCTTTTAAATGCGGCATACTTAGCCTAGTTAGCCTCGAGCGCACAAGTTCTAAAGGCTGTGTATCCAAAACTATTACTCGAATCGAGGTGTTGTAGAATATAAATAATAATAAAACTATTTTTGAAACCCAAAACCCCATGAACCCATTAAAAAGCACTGGCTTTAAATCGCTTTTGGACCCATATTATCTGAGGTTAAGTTGTTTATAACGATCCGCAGAACATTTAACGCATACGCGATTTTATAGGGTCCATAATAAGAGTTTTACCGGAGAAAAAAAGCTCTTAGTACATAATTTCCTGCCGATTCCGACTACATATTTCAAAATGCCCCAGCTTACCGCGATTCGTCCACATATTGAAATATATAGAAATATGTCTTTCAACACTATACTTGTATAGTGCAAGCCGATCGCACTTATACGACATCAGATACAGATTCCTGTAGCCATCAATTGCAAAAATAATGATTTTCTTTTTTCTATATCTTATATTCTCGTATACGTATTGAATCAGAGATATCTCAATTATAATATACAATATAGCATTTAACTCAAATTTAACAGCGGGTTTCCAAGCAGAAAGGCTAATTTACGACTTCAACATTTTTGAAAAGGAATCTCACTATACATAGCTCGTGAAATGTTCGAACTGTCGTTGAAGGATTTCAAAACAAAACTCGGAACGCATGATGAGAATCTATAGCTTCATTTCTCCGAAAGAACATCATTGGTTAAGATCTTGAACCGATTTCCATATACAAATACATTGTCTATGAACTAGAAATAACTTTTTGTCTCTCCAATATGTCTTTATAAGTTTTCTAGAGATCAGCTTCGGTTATATACTACGAGTATATGTACCCAAAATGTTATAAATGAAAAATTTCTTGTATTTCTTTAATAACGATACAAAATGCTTACTGTATTTGCTCTGTTCGGCTAAGTTTAAAGTTAATAATAATTGAATCTAAGTTTGTAGGCTTCTCTCTCATGTGGAGGAGCAACGGTAAAATTGGGTGCAATCGGATCCAGCTTTGATCTTGAAATGTTGGATGAAATCTCGCTTATTTCTGGTTGCTTACAATTTTAGTATTTTCGAAATGTTGCATTTCGTCCGAAGTTAGGATTTCTTTCTTCTTTATTAAGTTAAGTTAATCTTGTAGGCCAATAAACCAAGCACAGACCAATTATGGTCCCTTGCGATACCAAATAGAGTTCAGTTGCTAGGCCCAAGAAGTGTAGTCATCTTTTAGGATGCCTCCTCCAGTGTATCATACCGTGAGGACTCCAGATTCTTACAACGTAGTCTTGCCAATGCGAGACTAGTGCACAAGAAATGCCATATTGTTTCTCAGGCTCCTTGTTCTAGACATTTCCTGCAGTCTTTTCGATCTGTCAGCCCCATTCTGCGGATGTGTGTCGCCATCAGATAGTGATCAGTTAGTATTCCCATTATGTTCCTACAGTCCTTTCTATCGACTTCCAATGCACCATTTTGCGCATAATTTTTGCATTTTTGCACCCAGGTAGCGCGTTTCTTGGTTTTTGATTTTCTTTACCATGCCTTTGACAAGATCGTCGTATGGACAATGCATGGGTTTATCAATGTTGATCACGTTTTCATTTCCATACACCATTCTCGTCCACTATTTCATTGCCGTCGTGCCTTTGTGGTTTGGCATCCAATAGAAGTGAAATTGATTGTTTCTGGCAACACTTTCCACTGCTTCCCAAGACACTTCTGGCCGATATGTAATACGAGGTTACTGCCTTGATTTCTGCTTGGCTGTCAACGTAGACGTTGGCTTTGGAATTACCTGAATGTGCATTAGAGACCAGCTCCGCGACTTTCGCAATAACAAAGACATCAGCTTGAAATATATAAAAGGTTGCCTTATGCCTAACTCTGGACAGATTCTTTAGCAATCTAACTTTTGTTTCTGAAAAAGAATTAAACATATTTTAAATTTATAATCTTAAAACCCGTTAGTTAATTTAAATTTTGCACTTATGAATATTTTAATAATTCATGAAGCGCAAATATAATGGATTTACTATAAAAACTTTGTCAACCAAGTGACACACTCGATAAAATTCATTGCAGCGGAAGAAATTACACGAAAGTGTGGCATTTCACAGGATTCTTTATGCGTTCGCTTTATGATAATAATACAACAGAGTATTGTTGCCGCAAAAAAGCAACAAAGGTGCGAATACCGCGAAGTAATTTACTTATATATATATGAGTGTGTGTATTTGAATGTGCTGTATTTTATAGGCGTGGCAGTAAGAGTGCAAAAACAAAGTGGCTGAGCAAACACGCGTATCGAATAAATAAAATGTATTTTTACACATTTTCATAATTGTACTTTGGGTGTGTTAATGTATATGTATTCATATATAAGTATATTATATATGTAAATAAGAAAATCGCATAAGTAATCAGCCATTAAAAATGCTTTCACCGCATTATGCCGCCGGCGACAATGACTGGCGTTTGTAAGTAGAATTAAATCTCTACAATCTTTTGCAAAATACAAACCGATTTACAAGCATACATACATACATATATTTACCTGAGAATTCGCACAATGAAAGCACACAGTCACAGTGCAAGGCACAAAAAGTGCTGCGTTTCAACAATGAACACACCCACCCTCAGCGTTGAGCGTCCACCCAGCCAGACAGGCAGACAGCCAGCGAGTGAGTTGCCTGCGGCGTCAACGCCATGAGTTAATATTACAACCAGAAAAAATATATTGTATGTATGTGAGTGTTTAAATTGCTATGTGGCGAGTATTTAAGCGCGACAGCTTGGCAGTGATTAATCGACAGAAAAATAAACAGACAACTAAATCTAGGCTGAGGAATAAATAAACAAATATTTGATTTAAAGTAATATTTAAGGGGGATTTGCGAATAACCACACCATAATTACACTGCAAGTAAGTGCATTTATTAAGAAAGCAGACGCGCACATTTATCTCTGCATGTCTGTGGGCGAATGCAGTGGCTTGCATGGATGAGGGCGCGTCGATAAGTACTTAGTCTAGAAACGAAAAAAAAGTCAATAAAGTGCGATTTATTTTTCAATACTCAATAAAATTCTCATTTTATCACGATACACTTGATCCAACGAGGCTCAAACTGCTTTAACCCTTCTGAAGGCTACGTTTTCTTGAGGTCTGCGTAAGAGGTCTCCTCATTCCACCCAAATTTATGACCAGCGAGTGAATTTTTTCCAATTTGGCAACAAAATCAAATGTTGACTAAAAGGTCCGTAGCCTAGTTTGAACAATTCGTCCGTGGCGATGGCGGAATTTTAAGCCGCTTCGTTGTCATGGTAAAAAAAAACTTTTCTCTTCACCAAATGAACTCGTTTTTTCTGCAATCAAATATCGACCCGGTCCTATAAATCATTTGAGTAGGACCGTTCGAGCGTTTTTGCCCTTCAAAAAATGATCGTTGTAGATCACACCTCCTTAACCCCTCAAAACTGTAGATTTTCCGGTCGATAAACAATATTCGCCTTCGCCAGAGTGGATTCCCCATATGAAGTTAATTTTTCCTTGATCTCCATTGTATACCAGTGTATCCTTAGTCGAACGGTTCGCCCATTTTGCTCTTGGTTAGTCCTTGGAGACCGCACTTGATGAATCCAGAAAAGGATGGTGCTAATCTTCAGGTCAATTAGACAGTCTTTGCCTTCACCGAAGTTGGTTTCTCACATGAAGTCCATTTTTCAATCATATATGGTGAATACCAGTGTATACTTAGTCGAACGGTTCGACCATTTTGCTCTTGGTTAGTCCTTGTAGACCGCACCTGATAAATCTCAGAAAAATATGGTTATAATAGTCTGGTCGGTTAGGCAGTGTTTGTCTTTTACGGAGGGGGTTCGCCGTGTAAAGATTAACGTTCCATAAAACGAAACTCACTTGGATTGCACTTAACAAGCGTAAAATCCTGCTTTGAAGTAGTTTATGGGTTGCACTTCTTATCCGAATTGAGCAAACGCGGTACTCATTTCGTCAACTGCTTTCTCAGGCCTCTTACGCAATCTTTTGAGACGCCTGTAGTCTCAGCTATCTCATTATCTTTCTGTCATCGGTCTGCCAGTGCGAAGTCAAGGTCTTTTGTCTTGTTATCTTCTAAAGCAAAGGCACCTGTACTTGGCTCATCAAAAGTCGATAATCGATTTTTGAGGAATGTCAAAGAGTAATCATCATACATAGCTCTTAGATTTTGCTGTCCTATTTCACTTCCAAAACGGAAAGTCGAATCACGAACGTCAGTATTTGTCTTCCTCTTTCTGCGTACACCCTCGATTCCAGGTACTTTCAAAATAACTGCAAGTGGGATGCTGCTGGAGTGTAGACAGTATCCACCTAGTAGTATGTAGTACCGTTCTTACGACAGTCGGATCTACCTAACCGGAACGAACCCGGATTTTTCTGCCTCTACAACAACAACAACAGTATGTAGTACATTATATTTCCTTGCTGTACTTATCGGCCCTCCCTCGTATTAGGTAGTGCATGCTTTAGGGCTAAATGCATTTACCATTTACAGCCGGTTGACTCATATGCAAGAGTCCATAGCTTGCAAAATACCACGCAATTGTGTGAATCATAACGGGAAGCGTCGCTGTAACTGTACAATACACAGTAAAGTAATATTTATCATTTACAAAGTATTCAAGATAAATGTTTAAGTAAATAAATAACAAACAGTGAAACTAAAAATTCAAACTAAAAACAATTATGCAAACAAAAAATTAACAAAATTCTTAAAATTTTTGAAATTCTTTTTTCAAAAATTTTCCGTTAAAATTTTTGTCCAATTTAGTTATGGTGAAATTGCCAATGAGCATTCAAGTCGTTGTTGTGCTTTTGCAACACTTCGAATTCCCGCAAATTGTGTGCAATTTGACGCCACAGAAATTTTCCTCAATTTCGTTTAGTTTATAGAAAGTTCTAAAATGTTAACAGTACATTTTATTTTAAGCAATTGTTTTGCATCTGTTGCCAAACTACGGCAAGCATGCAATTTAAATATTTTGCCGAAAGTTTGTAGCACAAAATTCCAAGTTAATTATTGCGTTTTGTTGCTGAAGTTGTTGCTGCTGCTGCAAACACTTTATTGTCTTTCTGTTGCTTATTAGCATTCGCAAAACTCTCTATATACTTGCATAGTATGTATGTATGTATATTCTTTTAATTAAGTAAGTTTGCTGCTGAAGTGTGGCGCACGGAACCGCAATTGTTGTGCATTCAACGCTTTTGATTAGACCAAATGCTTGCTGGCCTGCAGTGTTGTTAAGCGTCGCATTTTCGTGGTTGTTGGTTATTTAGATGCGATGGTTGAGTTGACGCGTGAAAACTTTGATTGACTTCTGGCTGACTTTGAAAGTACATTAAGAAATTTGTTTTTAATTGAGATGTGAAATAATTGCCAAGGTGACCGATAGCAAGATATATTCTTTGTTGAAGCTATTAATCAATCAGAAGATTGAGTTTTGCCTCAAAATTGTACATATTGGCTCTTCAAGCGTTTAAAGGAAAAATTCATGTAATTAAGACAATATGTTTACAATTTAATTCGCACAACATCTCTTTGAGACTATGAACTGAATAGAAAATATTTATAGTACTTTTGGCGACATCTGTCGGCATGGTATTATTGTTTCACTCAAGCAACAGCATTTTTCGAAGAAAATCCAAAAGTACTGGTTCCTCTAATCTTTCAGAAAAGTATCGTTAACTATCTTTTGATTTTCATTTACCAATATATTGTGTATATATCAAATCTTTTGCGCAATTCTATAAATTTTTTCGGTTTTTTCCTGGGTCCACACCAGAGTTGATTAACTGCTTGAGAACCATCGAGTTGAACTCATAAAACTTTTCAATATTTGAGAAAAGTATTTTCAGTTCATCATAATGTAGGCAGGCACGTTCCTTTCAATCCTATAGATAACTGTGAACAGATATTTAAAAGGTTAAAAACTTAAGACAAATATGTATTCAGAAATATTGCCTTGTGAAGTGACTAAGAAAAAAAAGAAAATTAGAATTGTAAATCGATTTGTGAACTCATTCTTTTATGACCTGCCCCAAGTCCTCCACGAAACTGCGTTTAGAATCGATCTATATCTGGCATAGCCCGCTGTAAAACTGTCATATCACTATGTGGATCTTACTTCATTCTCACTTTAATTGGTCAGACTTTCAACACTCGCCAAATACGACATGGCCAGCTTGGCATTCAGATGATCCGAACTGGAACTAAAATTAGACGATGCCAACCGAACTCTGGCGGCTTCTTCTCTGCCCATATACCGACGAGGGAGCTATGCGTAGGCCATTGTCCTATAAGCATACATGCTGTAAGATTAGGAATCTTACCAAAGCTGTTTGGAAGAAGAAAAGGTGAAAACCACTCAGCACTTGGCTGTCCCGCGTTTGAGAGGTCACATTTAGACACTTGGGAGTGCATACCTTCAGACATACCACCGAACTGGCGGATGTTGAAATTAAGCGCCTTTGCAAATTTGTATTGGCTACCAAGCGTTTTGCCAATACGTAAGTCCGAACACAGGAGTTCTTATTTTTCAATGGCTTCACAAACCACTACATTTATTAGTCAACGTATGATCTTTGATCAGTCATCTAACCTAACCTAACTAGACGATATTGAGCAAATGAAAGACCAAGAAATCGGACCAAGTTTGAATTTGGCAATTTCTTGCAACATTTGACCACCTTTGTGTGACTCTTTCGGTGAAAACTTTGGCTTCATGTCAGTGAGGCGATCAAACTCTCCGCCGACATTTTGCTCGCCTCTTCAAGCTATTCAAGCAGCCGGTGAGGTGCGCACCAAAGGTTTAGATATCACTGGCTCAACACTTGTCATGAATGAGAAATATTGGTGTTTTTTTCACTGAGTGTAAACGATGAGAGGTCTTTTGTAATTAGTGGATAATTCAGGTTTCAAAGGTGCAGTGGCGATAAAGTTTTTTGAAGGTATTACTGGTGATATTATTATGCGGTAGCCAGTTGCTCCATTTCTATTAATTTAAAATTTTCTATCTATTCTATCTATTTAATATTGTTCATAATTCAGCAGTGATATCTTGTTGTTTAAAGCGCTAAGGCAATCCTTCAATTTTTGAAGTTTTTGAAGTATCGATCAGAAATTTTGCATTTTTTCCCACTAAGAAACTGCTGAGGGACAACTATAGATATAGCTTCCATATTGAACGATCGGAATCAAGCGCTTATAAGGAAAACTTTTTCATTTGACGGGATAACTTCAAGAAATTTGGCGTGGATTATTTCCTACGGCAATGATGCTGTCTCCGGTTGAATTGTGCAGATCGAGTCACTAATTATGAAATTTTATTGTAAAAGACTATTAGAGGGATAACAGAATGTCAGGCCATAGGGTTCATAGTTTCTGTTAATGATAACAATATATACATATATATATGTAGGTAAACACTAGTATTTATTTTCGACAAAGCATTCAGTGACTCTAGACTTACATTCACTTCTGGATGGCGTTGAAAAAGTTAAAGAAACAGAGATTGAAAATCGTTAGATTGACATCAGAAAATGCGCAGAAGATCTCAGTATCTTTTAGATATCGACTCAACACATTTTGGTTAATATTTTGGGAATAAGACCTGTCAATGCTAGACTAATAGCAAAAGCCTTGAATCCCCTGTCACATATCAGAGTGATTTTGACTTAGTTTTAAACCAAAGACGAAAGAAGATTCTTCGTTAAGCCACCTTGTAAGGATTTTTCTATTTTTATACTTGTAAACTCTTCTTCGACATTAAAAATCATCTAATGAAGGCATCAGCAACGGCTTGAAAAAAATGTATGGAAAATTATTGACTTAGAAAGAGCCTAGAAGTATGTCCTAAAAATATGCAAATTTTTGGATATATAATTAAATGCACGTTATATTGTCTTTGAAAGCTATGCATGAGTTATCTTATAAATTTGAGTACGACTCATACATGCAATCGGGCCAGTTTAAATCTTTTGTTTTGTTGAAATTCCAAGCCTTGGAATGAGTTCATGATATACCTACCTACCTCCAAAAAAAACTTCTTGCTTTAGCATTATTTAATATCATACTTTATTTAAATCTAAAATATTTTCGTTATTACGCAACTCTTACCTTTCAGCCCCTCCAATGCAACATGAAAAACTAAACGAGCAAAGCAAGTTTCAATGCATAAATTTGAAAACTTAAAATTAGCTTATCAAATTGCACGAAAATGCATAGAACTCGAGCTGCCCTACAACAAAAACAACTAAATTCCATGAAACAGCAGTGCAACTAACACGAAATAAAACCAAATAAATTGAAAAAAAAAATTCACTAAATTTCATCCAGCCAAAATAAATTGCAGTGATGTGCGCAACTGATGCGGCTTCGGCCCATGCGGCAATTGTGGCCGCTGCGGTCACCGCTGAGTGGCCAACGCCTTTAGCCCACTAACAGTTACATACAACGCAAAGCTATTCGAGCGCAATTAGCTGCATTTAAATAAATACTGCAGCAGCATATCACTGAACTCTGCCGGCTGCGGTCAAAACTGATGGACCATCAGCATTTATTTTCGTTGTTGCATTATTTTTGTTTTTGTAGTTGGCTGCCGACACTCCATGCCTTGCTGTGCAGATAAAAATATTTTGAAAGAAATTGCATTTCGCTTTCACCGAAATTGTTGCAGTTTTATTTATAGTTGGCGCGTTGCCTGCCATTTCTACTGCCGCGAAATGCATGCTTGTGTGTGTTTGTGTGCGCGTTTAGCTATATTAAAGTAACTCAAATACAAATTCATATTTGTTGCAATGTGGGCGTTGGCATGCTGAGTGCAATTGCTTTGATTTTCAGTCAAAGCTTGTGCCTTGGCTGCTCAGCCTCTTGGCCTAGCAGCCGTCATGGCGTATACGCAACGTGACGACTCGCACGCATTTGCGTCATTCACGCCACTAAAAACGCATTTAATTTAATTTCTGTGTGTGTGTGTGTGGAAATAAAAGTATGCGCAAGATTTATTTTTAATAGAAATTTTCGTGATTTTGTCGCCACAATGCAACGCACAAATGCACCGCTTAATGGCTTTGTCGCCGTGGCGTGGCTGAAAATAGCTTGTCGGCGCATAAAAATAAATGCGCATTTTCTCACTGCAAGTGTGCTCGCTAGGCGGCGCGCGGTGCACATAAAACAACCAAACACACTACAACAACAACAAAATAAAAAGAAAAACACACAATTTTCGACTTTTGAAAGTGAAAATTATGAGCGTATTTGCCGCTGCAGCGCCGACGACGCTGACGATACCATCAGCGGCGCAGACGATGAAAGCGAAAGTGAATGTGACAGTGTGACAAGTGTGCGCCAACGAAACTTAAATTAAAGCCATATATACTGTGGGCGTTTTTGTGCGAGAATTTTGCGTATTTTGCTGCGCCTATCTCCATACGTGCCTCCGCTTGGAAGCGCATGTCAATGAACTCTTTTGCATTTAAAGTTTCCTATAAGCGCATTTGACGCTTTGAAATATGAGTATCCGCCAGCGTTGCACTGCCGTAACCATCAAAAATGCGATTTATGCTGCTGCGGAGGAGGCCGTGCGTAAGTTATGGCAGCGTGTGCGAAAATAATTTTTATGCTTTTGTCGGTGCTTTCGGTGGTTTAATGTTGTGATGTGTGTCAGCGTGCTTAGCATATTTCAATAAATAAAAAATAAGACTTCTTGTCTTTAAATTTATTTGCTTAAAATGTTTGAAATATATTTTAAAAGTAATAATGTTAAGAAAATTTTTGATGTTTGGTTTATTTTATTTTGCAACAAATATTATTAAGATCAGTTTTTCAATGACTACTGTGCGTTAAAATAAATAAAATTTTTCTTAAGGTGTAAAATTTATTGTAATTCGCAGAAAAAAGCAAGACACTAGATTTTTGAGGTACGAGGTATGACAATTAAGTAATGAGACTGATTCCATAAAAACCGTATATTTGAAAATTATTCTATAACTCTGGCATCCTTCAAAGTAGTCCCTTTGGGCAGCTATGCAGTGATTCCAGCGCGTTTTCCATTCTTCGTAACATTTCTGGAACGCTTCGACTGGGATATCCGCGAGTACCGTCGTCGCGGCTAAACAAGCTAGAGCGATGGTACATACTATATATCAATGGAGAGGGGAGGGATGCCGGAAAAATAGAAACGGAATTTCACGGTCACAGGTTTACCACAAGAGCGGCAATGAAATCAGTTTCATTACTTAATTATCAAACCTCGTATTATGTCTGAATAGTGTAATCTATAGAGGCTATGTCTGTATTTGAAATAGATTTGTAAATTTCATTTTTTATGAGCTTTGCAAACTTTATAGAAATAAAATTTGAGTTTTGGTTACAAAATGGTTATATATTGGTTATCGCACACTGATATTGAAACAAAGTTTTGGTTATAAAATGGTTATATATTGGTTATTATATCTGACAGCGATTTTCGATTTTTTTTGATAATACGTTGCATTGAATTTTAGGTGACGATATGTACTTCTTAAAAAGTATTTCAAAAAAAATTAAAAAATATTTTTTTTTCTTTATAATTTATTAAAAAATCAATTTATAATCATTGATTAGTAAAAATTCCGTACGAAATTATAAGCATTTCATACATAGATTTATGTATATATATGTACGCATATAATATATAAAATATATGTTTGTATATAATAATATTTATATTAATGTCGTTTGCCTTTAATAACCATATTTTCGGAAGCGCCCAAGTTAGGATCTATATTTGTTGCCGCTGTTGTGCCATCTGAGTCATTGCATAGATCGGTGGTGCAGCTGCGATAGAAAGTTTTGAACGTCGAATCGGTTTTTACGGCATTTAAGTACTAGAAAAAAATTATATAGTAAATAAATTATTATACCAAAACAATAAAAAAATAAAAAAAATAAAATAAAATAAAAATAAAAAATTGTATAATTTAAAAAATTATAAAATTTTCCATAAAATAATAGTGTTCCGATTTGAATAATGTCTGCGGAGATTCTAGAATTAAATATTAGTAGTAGAAAGAATTTCGTGATGATATTTTGTCAAATAAAAAAAGTTTTGCATACAAGCACTTGATTTTTATCGATCAATTGGTATGTCAACTACAACCTATAGTGTTCCGATATCGGTATTTTTGGCAAATTAGCAACTTCTTGGCGATAAAAAGACAAGTTCTTAAGGTCGATATCTCAAAAAATGTGGGACTAGTTATATATATTCTTTATAAGACAACGTTTCTTTGTGAGCAGGAAGAGGAAGTATTTGACAGACAGTTTTAAACAGGTTATGAGACTTCTCAAAACATTGATTTGATGAGTCATCCACCGTGTAGTCCTGACTTGCGACCGAATGACTGATTTTTATGTAAGAAAAAACTTTCGAAGGCGGTTTATCGGTTCAGAACGCATGTTTCGAAGATACCTCAGTCAGAGTGGCAAAAGTTCTTCGACAATTGATTCAAACGCATGCAGAGATGTATGGATCTTAATGAAGAATATTTTGAAATATTTTTTTTAATCCCAAAATATAAAAGACAACCCTCGTAATCAGGCTGTTTTTGGGTTCCAGAGTACTCTATAGCCTCTTTATTTAAACGTCGAATGCAGTCGTTTATTTTGGAAACCAGTTTGCCAGCTATCTATCTAAGAATTTATGCAATTTAAACCGCTTCAAACTGATTGAAATCACATCTTTAAAAAAAAAAATCTGCATGACGTATTCGAAATGATTATTTAAATCCTTTATGAATTTAATTCCTGGGTGTTTGGCGTCAAAAGTGAAACATTACTCACCAGCGGCTTATCCAAGCAATCGCGTATGAAGGAAATCACTTTGCCAGATGGTTGCTGTAAAAAGAAAAAAATGCATTAATTATTGTTGTTATGAGTTTAATAAGCTGAGAGCTTAAATAAGCTTAAGGGCTTGATTTAATTTTTTACCGCCAGTAATCATGATTATTTTATAGTCATAAGAGCCAGAGTCATAAATTACTATTAAAGTTACAATTATGCAATCGAAATGAGCTGAAATAAATTATTTTCTAGTATTGAAACCACATCATTATAAAACCTCATCCTCATACAAATATTTACGCCAACCATTTTAAAATGTTCAGCTATATAACAACAAAATATAATTTTCAAAAATCCGCGCGTGTTATTTGTATGGCTTCCGAGTGGGTTTGACAACTGCCGCACTCGTGTAAGCTGCTGCGCGTGTCGCATTAACAATGTCCACTAGAATTTGCCAATTGGCGGCCAAAAGCGCGGTTTTGAGGCTGACAGCTTGTTATCTTTGTGGTTTGGCTAAGCACATAAATCGCTGCATTAATTAGCATATTAAAGCTATGCATGGAAATTGTAGCAACAAATATCTATATTAAAATGAAATATATACTAAAAGCGTAGATGTTCTGTGGCACGAAGCAAGGAAAGGTTGATAACCACCATCATGTGGATATAGTTGCTGTCATAGGCAGGGAAGTGAAGTTGTTACTTTCTACTTTTAATTACAACTGCCGTTGTTTGAGGGCTGGTTTTTGATCCCACGATTGTATATATGTATATAAAAAAGCCGTTTCTGTTTCGAAAAAATATTCTCCGTTAAGTTTGGGAATTGTTCGCGTAGACTTTAGATTTTACATATACCCGCAGGAAAAAGTCTAAGAGCGTGATATCAAACGATCTTGGTGGCCAATTGACTGGTCCAAAACGTGAAATTATGTGCTCACAGAAGTCTTCTCTCAATAAGTTCATTGATTAATGCGATGTGTGGGAATTGGTGCCGTATTATTGAAACCATAGTGACGATTATAATGCTGCGATAATGGTCACCATTGACTGTTGTGTTTTCACCGGCAACATTTTTGAAGAAATATGAACCGATCGTTCCACCAACCCACAAACTACAACAAACTGATGTTTTTCCTCGATGAATCTCTTAAGTTTCTGAACAAAATTTGAGTTGAAAACGTTGGATCTTCTTGGAACTTTTCAAGATCCCATAAAGCGAAGCGATGTCACTGGGCAAGTGCGGCTTCAGTTCTAGCACAAGCTGTATTATGTACGCTTTCACTTTAAGATCTCGGCGTAAAATGCGTTAAATCTTTCATACGTCAGTCTGAGTTGCTGCGAACGATGTCGAATCGACTCTCCACGGTCTTCGTGTACACTCCCAGCCACGGCTGCTATATTTTCTTTCAATAATGAATGCTGGGTCTCAATATGGATGATGGTATTGCGAATAGTACGCTCAGTAGGCCGATTATGTTGACTATAAGTTGAGCGAAGCACATGTAACACATTCTTTAGTGAATTTTCGTTATAAAGTTGAACGATTTGTAAACGTTGTTCAGGAGTATATCTTTCCACGATGACATGCCAAAAAATACTGAACAGAAATAACATGACCGCTTGACATGACTCCCGCGTTATCTGTCAAAAAAAAGGCTATTGAAAACATCTGTTTGATACCTGCCATCTGATCCATTCGATTGTTGCTGTCTAACATCTATTAAGGCAAGAAAATACTTGGAATTAGGAAACCTTACTTCTATAAATCAAATTTCGACTTTTTCTTATTTATGTCAGTATTCCTGAGAAGGAAGTCTGAAGGAAGTGTCGTATATATTTTTTGTAAAAGTAGAAAAATTGCAAAGACAATTCATTGAAAATTGTGGTGGTCTCAGTATTGAACTTTATTTATCGCGGAAGCAAATATAATTTTACAATTAAGAAACCATTTTACGCCCACATGTATGTCAATACTCAGGTATTATTTTAAAGAACGGTTGTCACCTGTATGAAATTATTATTATATATTGACGCGATTCCGCCAATTTTTTACTCGAAAGTACATTATTATCAAAGAAACAATTTTCACAAATTTTAATGACATATTTCACAGAAAGACCAATATTTTTGTTAAAAAGTCAGCCAATTCCACTAGGATCCACATATTGGGTAAGTGGAGGCTTGAAAAGTTCTAAGCCGATTTTGACAATTTTTAGACTATAGCTGGCTTATCTCAAAATCACTAGTTGCGCAAAGTTTCAAATATGTATATTGGCTGGTTTTAGATTTATGTACTGGAAAGTGTAAGTATCATAAGGTTTTTAAATTGTCTTATTTGTCAAGACAACGTTATGTACTGAATTTGACTGAAATTGGTCTAAAAGATTCGGATGTATCTCTTCTAAAACTCTCTTGTACGATTTTTAATTGTTGTAGATAACCCCTTACGAATTTTGAGGTTAGAGGTGCCAGCAACAAAAGTGAAGATTTATCCTTCAAAGGCTGTGTCATTTAAATAAATTAAATTTCAATAAATAATTAGAGACCAAACAGCTACGAGCCTCATGGTTGCCTTCTACATACATACATATTATATACCTTATAAAAAGCTGCAACTTCTTCTTTCGCATCTGTGTTAATTGCTTTGACATTAAAAATTCAATACATATTTGTGTATGTATATGTACTACGTATAATAGGGTAATTCAAAAACAGTTTTTTTTTCGTTTGGTACACGTTTGGTACTGTGAATTTTATAACTCAATGAAAAAAAATTATTCATAAGAAATAAAAAATTTTCCCAAAAATAATCAAACTTTAACTGTTAATATCTTTTAAACAGTTGAGTTTACGAAAAAATCGTGGAGACCTTTTTTGTAGAGCATTCAACTTCTTACAAAATCTTAAGAACAAGATATGTTTTCAAGTATTTGGAAGCGAGATATAAATTTTTCTATCTGATAATAAGAAAAAATAGAAAAATGTATATAGGAGGACCTTCCCGTTACAATTAGGAACTCATGCTTGGAGAGGCTTTCTTAGAGGTGTCTAGGAACCTATTTTTCCGAGTAAAAAATGAAAAAAAAAACAAATTTTTATTGAATCACCCTAATGTATAATGGTACTGCCACAAATGTGCACACAGCGTTTATATATCCGCGTGGAACAAATTGCATTTATCATATCCGCCACAAGCATGTTCCATAAACAAAGCGAAAACAAAGTTCGCGCTGCGCGAACACATGTGCCACATGTCAAGTGGCTGCCACCGCATGTGCTGCAAAAAGTTGTGCCACACGATTTGCCTTGCTGCACATGCAAACAGTGAGCGCAAAAGTTTGCTTTCATGTTTTCGCATTTAGAAAAATTTCACTTAGTAAATAGTACATACATTGTGTGCGGAGTCGGGTGTGCGACGTTGATGTATTGGTTATTAATGAACGAACTGCAATTGACGCGAGGAAGCAAGTAATTACCGCACATTGTTGTCTACACGCATAAACACATATGTATGAGTATTTATGAATATGTAATTAGTGTATATGTTAAGCTTCAGTTGTGGTGCACGCACACCTGAAGCCATCGCTGACAAACCGTTACAGGTGCAAAAATTGCTGGAGAGTGTTTTTTGATGTCGCAACTTTTTTTGCGCGCAACTCTCATTTCCGCTGTGCTGTAATTTTTGTTGTTGACTTTATTTACTTTTTGAAATTGTTTCCAGTGTTATTTTATTCCACTTTAACTCATTTCCTGCTTGGCTTGCGAGGCAAAGTGTAGCTCACTCTACATGCAGATCTGCTTCCGCTGGCAAAGGCAAACATTAAAGTGCGCCTTTGAAGCGAAAATAAATTTTGAGATTCACTAAAGGAAGTTGTGCGCTCCTTTTTTCCCTTTCCCCGCTCAAAAAATCTGCTGTACAAACGGAAGTTGCAGTAATTTCATTATATATTTAGATATGATTGTTGGCACAAATAAATTGTGGCGCGAATCTTAAAAATTGACACAACTGTTTCTGCTCTGCAACAAAACTTAATGAGAAAGATCGTAAAGGATTAGAAACGGTTCAGCAATGTGCCTAAAATTACCAAGAAATTGACAGTCTTTAAGAGGTGTGGCTTCTCATCATATAACAAATCATGTATCAAATCTGACTCGGACTGGTCCATTACACCGCTCATAATCAGAAATTTATTATGTAGGGCTTTCCAATAAGAGTGATGTATATTAGGATAATTCAAAAAAAAAAATTTTTTTTCGATTGGTACTCGGAAAAATAGGTTCCTAGACACCTCTAAGAAAGCCTCTCCAAAAACCTATGAGTTTCATATTCATATTGATTTTTTTCTTGAGTTATAAAATCCATAAGAAATAAAAAATTTTCCCAAAAATAATGAAACTTTAACTATTAATATCTTTTAAACGGTTGGGTTTACGAAAAAATCATAGGAGACTTCTTTTTAGGGCATTTAATTTCTTACAAAATCTATGAAACAAGATATTTTTTCAATTAGTTGGAAGCGAGATATAAATTTGTCTATCTGATAATAAGAAAAAATAGACAACTGTATGTAGGAGAACCTTCCCGTTACAAGTAAAAACTCATATTTGGGGAGGCTTACTTAGAGGTGTCTATGAACTTATTTTTCCGAGTACCAATCGAAAAAAAAAAATTTTTTTTTGAATCACCCTAATATATATACATATATATCTTTTTTTCAAAAACACATTAATTATAAGGAAATTCCAATAACGTGAAGTCCCATCTATACAATTAAGTTATGAATATGATATTATTTAAATGGTCTCCACGACTTCTTTTGCAGAAACGAATTCGATTAAGCCAATTTTCGAGTACTTTTTCCATTAAATCAAGTAGTATGTCTTGAAGGGCAAGCCCGAATTCTTTCTCAAAATCCACCAGGTTGTAGTTTGAGACAGCCCCAATTCTTAAAAACGTCTATTTACGTTAACTTACTTTACTATTAGGCAATTCACAAGCTTTGTTGTATGTCTTATGTCATATTTTAATATTCTTAAAAAATACGACACTTGTGAGCACCCTTAACTGTTGTATGTCATATTTTGTCATATTTCTACACTCTACACACAATACGAGTAATAAGAAAGTAAACAAATACAGCTGATAGAATAACGAACTCAAGAAACATACCACGCAGTGCTGTAATTGTAAACAAATACAGCCGATAGAATAGCGAACTCAATAAACATACCGCGCAGTGTTGTATCAGTCATATTTTAATTTTGCATGTGAAACAACAACAGTGCTAATATGACAGTCATAAAAAAATATGACAATATGACGATATGACACAATATGACACCTTGTGAATACCCTATATATATTATTATATATCAAATACGCTGACACAAAGTTTAGCAAGTTCATAAGCCTTTCCTAATATTGCAATTGGTTTCTCTACGCAATTAGAACTTGTTTTTTTTTAGATTATGAAGTTACCTCTCCATTCATTCTATATAACATACATATGTATAACCACTTTAGCATGGAACACCGTGTTCAGATAGCTTGATTTCCTTTAAAGCTTAGTCATGTTTTAAATTTCCTTTTTGTCTTTTATTTATATAGAATTATTATTATTTATTGCACTTGCCACACGTGGGGATCCCTGGCTTTCAGCACAGTAAAGTTGCTTAACTTTTTTCTTAAAATCACGTGCAAGTTTTTACAGTTATATAGAGGAGGGTGAGGTAGAAAAACCCAAGCACTTTCTTCTCCAGTGTTCAAGTTTTGCAAGACTTAGGTTGAAACTTCTCTGCAGTCTTACCTTCGTCAAACCGGGAAATATGCGGAAAGTGACATTTGCCGTCTCGATTTTTGATAAGCTACAAGGGTTTTTTTTTATTTATGAGGATCTTATGATCAATTACATTGGAATTTTAGGAATTACAACAAACTGGTATTCCAAGCTGTTTAAGTAAGCTCCCTAGCAGGAACATAACCTTCTCAAAAACACCTTTTACAAGATCCTATTTTTATTAAAACAATTAATTTCAGTTCACTTTGCAGCTATATGCTAAAGTAGCAGCTTTTTGAAAAAAAAAAAAACGTATTCAAAATTTCTGAACGATATTTCAAAAACCCGAGTGACTAGTTGGTATACGAGTATACTACTTATATAGACAGACCGATGGACAGATGGACAGACACATTGTCATGACTAAATTGAGTTAGCTGGTTACGCTCCTGATTTCGATATGCCATATACTTAATAACTTCCTATGTTTCTTTTCAAAACTTGGCAATCTTAATATACCCTGTTCAGGGTATAAAATTGGGTAACAAGTATGTTTTTTATGAGTGGAAGGTAGCATATCTTTTTTTTTACCAAACAAGAAAATTATTGTAAATTATCAGCAATTTCTTCTATGAGGCCTTCATTTGTAGTTATGGTTTCCTCTAGAGGCATTTCGGGTAGGATTATCTTATATGTGAGACAAAGTGAGACTAAATGTTATCAATATTTTAATATGCATATGTTCGGAGAAGCTTGATTTTAAAAGAGTACACTTATTTCCTTTAGAAGTTCTAAATATTTCCAGACATGAACTGGACCAGTATCTTTCTAGGACCTTATTCTGTATTTAGATTTAAAATATATTCTATTCGAAGTCCTGATCTATACTACAAATATATGACTATGTGAAAGGTGTACCACCCTGTGCCAGAATAATTACTTATATTTTTTGTTTTTGCTTTCTACAGTTCAAAATCTAACGAACATTTTATACGAAAGTTACTGAACCCAAAAAAATCCGAATACGAGTTACTCAATAAGGCACTCATTTAAATGTCGTTTGAGAAAAAGTGGTAAAGCGTTTAGTAAAAGTATCGAATCGAATAAAATAATTTGTTTCTTAAATAACTTAAAATTTTATGTACGACGTTGACGTCATTTGTAATACTCACCACAGATTCTTGACGCATAATTGTACAATACTTCTTCGTACAATCAGTGATTCTGGTAGAATTAGCATCCATTAAACATGATTTATCCGAATATTCTTGTAAGTAAGTGCAAGTGAAGCAGCGCAGGCTAGAAACTGGAAAGGAGTATAATTTAAAGAGAATAAATAATACAAATTATAGAAATAAAGAGAGATAGCAAATATGAGAAAATTGAAGCTTTCGTTAGCTGAGTGTAGAACTGATTTAAAAGCATTCTGGACACGTTTTCGGACATATTTTCCAGGCAAAGACCGATACTTGATTAATATTTATAGACTATGGTTTGTATTTATATCAATTTGAATGAAAAAATCATTTAACGAGAAAATGAATTAACTGATAATTTTTTAATTGCAAAAATTGTTGAAATAAGGGGATTCTAAAACCAAAAAAAAAATTCCAAAAATTCAGAATGAGTTAGTTTGGCTCAATAGCCTATCAGACTTAACTGACTTAAATATTAATATTATACTCTGGTCAAAAAATTCGCTTTAAAAGTGGACTCAATTTCCTTACTTTCACTTCAGCTTTGGTTCTGCGAACTGCAACTTTCTTCTTCTCCTTAATTGGTTGCAACTCAACTACACTCCATTTTCCATTTTCTCTCCCGTCATACGAAAAATAA
The DNA here is from genome assembly GCA_037783105.1 of Bactrocera zonata. Lineage (NCBI taxonomy): Eukaryota > Metazoa > Arthropoda > Insecta > Diptera > Tephritidae > Bactrocera > Bactrocera zonata. The sequence continues at coordinate 80,156 of JBAWJQ010003996.1, forward strand.
ATTAACGAGGACGCTTAATATTGTTTTATTTCGAATATAAAGAATATAAATTTAAATCAACTGGCGAGCAAAAATAAAAGTCAAAATATTTTTAAATTAAATTTGTGGCCACCGAAATAGACAGATGGCCCCACATCAAGAGACGGACGACAATTTTTTTTTTTTCATTAATTTATTTCTTTCAAATAAAACTAATCTACGTGATTCTTGGCAGCCATAGCGACTGCAACAGCAACAACACAACACTAATAACAACAATAATGCTAACGAAAAGCAAGCATCTAAACATAAACAAACACACTCAAGCTAAAAAGCGCCAACTGCCGACCGAAAAAGACGTGAAACATTTGCCAAGTTACGCGCGGCCTCGTTATCGTCGCTGATGGTGTAATAACAATGACGTCAATGCGTAAGCGGACGGACAAAGAAGTTGGCAAGCGACGGCGTTGGACCAGAGGCCACACGAATGAACGCCGCCATGGATGCAGCATAGACCCACACACACACACATATGTATACATGTGTGTATTTATAGCAGTGTTGATGCATCGCTGTTGAGGCTGCAGCATTTGAGATTGCCAAGAAGGTTGGCCGTGCTCGCGTCATGCTTTTCGGTTTAAAACGCCACAAGAAAAGAAATTAAATAATAAAATTGCAAATAGAGGAATTGTTAATAAACAAGTTCTATTAATAATTGAAAATTTAGTGTGCAGCTATTAAGTTTATAATGTACATACGTATGTTCTTAAAGGGTAAGGCCAGTATAGGACTTAAAGTTTTTTCTGTACACTTGAGGTCTCAAAAATATGTTTTAATTCAAATAGCAATAAAAAAAACAAGAAAAAACGTTAACTTCGGCTACACCGAAGCTAATATACCTTTCACAGGTGCATTTCTTTTAGTAACTATGTGTCCAGTTTGCATGGAAACTATGTGCTATAGTAATCCGATCTGAAAAATTTCTTCCAAAATAACATTATTTCCATGAACAATAACTCATACCAAATTTCGTGAAGATATATCTTCAAATGAGGAAGCTTCTCATGCAAGCATTTGATTTCGATCATTCAGTTTGTGTGGCAGCTATATGCTATAGTTAACCGATCTGAACAATTTTTTCCGAGATTACATTGTTGCCTTAGAAAATAATCTATACAAAATTTCGTGGATATATCTTGTCAAATGCAAAAGTTTTCCATATAAGAACTTGATTCCGATCGTTCAATTTGTATGGCAGCTACATGTTATAGTGGTCCGATATCGGCAGTTCCGACAAATGAGCAGCTTCTTGAAGAGAAAATGACATTTACAAAATTTCAAAACGATATCTTAAAAACTAAGGGACTAGTTCGTGTATATACAGACAGACAGACGGACATGGCTAAATCGACTCAGCTCAATATACTGATCATTTATAGGGTATCCGACGCTTCCTTCTGGGTGTTACAAACTTCGTGACAAACTTTATATACCCTGTTCAGGGTATAAAAACAATAAGTTGAAGTTCGATTAGAAATACGAAAAGACTTTTTCGACTACCTAATAAAAGTATATATAGTACAAGTATATTACATATAAATGATCTACATGAAGAACTGAGTCGATATACAGAAAGCCTCCCCGTTTTTGAGATATAGATCTGAAGTTTTTCCCACGTCCTTCTCTCCCTAAAAAGTTGCTCATATGTCGGAATCGCCTATGTTGAAACACCATATAAAGTTAGGTTAGGTTAGGTTAATCTGGTAGGACAATAAGTCTCATAGACCAGTTCTGGTGCTTTACGATATCAGATAGAGTTCAGTTGCTAGGTCCATAAAGAAAAGTCATCCATTAGGATGTCTGCGCTTGACGCAAATTTTAACAGATGCGGGCTTATTATCTCTTCCAGTGCATCATACCATACCGTGCACAAAAGATACTCCAATGTTTCCCTGATGTTCTGCTCTTTCCATTTAAGCATAAGATAAAGTCTTACTTTTCTTAAAAGAATAAATCGTTGAATGTTAGCACCACAAATTATTAAATTATATAAACATAGATTTTCTAAAAATCTTTCTAAGTTCAGAGAGAATTAATTGGCCAATTTTTATACCAAATATTTATACACTACACATCTTATGTATTAAATAGATATGCAACTTATTTATACATATATGAAGCTATACATGCACACTTATATGCTTTTTAGTTTTAATTAATAAGAGAGGTGTGGCTCCAACGCTTTTTTTCATTTAATTTGCTTGGAGTGTACTTTAATTAATTGAAATATCACAGAAAGTAGCAATCAAAACAAAAAAGAAATACAACAAAAAAAAATTGAAAACTAACAAAGAAATAAAAAAGAACAACAAATAAAATATTAGTTCCAAATCGAGTGGAACACCCAAATAAACAATGCATAAAAATCACTAAACACTGGCGATAAATTAAAACAACAAACAACGGCGAAGACTACCTCAACGTCAATAACAAAACAACAAATACACATACACATGGTATTGCAGGATTTTATTAGACTTTGATTTTCACGCCAGAGAAACACTCAAAGTGAATTAGTTGCGCTACAGTGTGTTATTATTGCTTATTTTCCGCTCAATATTGCCTTTGCCTTTACACAAGTTTATGTGCGTGAATTTGTGTGTGACTGCCATATGGCAAGACCACTTCTTGGATATATGTAGTATATATATGCATCCATATATAATAAAGATGTATGTTTTTTCCACGTTTGCAAGATTCGTAGATTTGCGCTGAAAATACGTCACTCAGATTTGTTCTGTTGTGGCCGCTTTTGCTGCGAAATGACTTCATGAAAGTGTGAAAATTCCTATTTTTAGCGCTATGTATATTTGTGTATATTTACATATGTACACATGTTGTTCTTTACTCTTCAGATGTAAGCATGTTTGAAGTGGCAAGTTTTGCTGCAGTGAAGATTTATCATCTTCAGGCCAAGTCCCACAAGGTATTAGTTTTATGTATAGAGATGTTAGTTCTTCCCTCTGTGCAATATATAAACGTATATATGTATATGTTACATTGCGTGTAACAAATTACTAAGCAAAAAATTTCTGATAATTTTGTGAATTTTTCATATCACGTCTATTATATTAGATTATTAAATGAGGAATGCACCGCGACCTTTGGTCTATTGTGTCCTGGATCACGGCTACTGTAATCTATATTTAAACCACTGGTGATTTTAAAATAAATTTTAATATTTTTTTCGGAAAATAAAATTTTCAAAAGTTTGATTCTACTCTTGACATAGAAAAAAAAGTATATTAACACTGCTAAGACAAGCCGCGTTAAGCTACGTTTCAAAGTACAATAAGTCTCCTGCTGCCTTAAATTCACCTTCATGCGGCCAGGAGTTGTATTTAACCACTCTTAAGCCAATTAAGTGACTTTAGTTTATTGACATGATCTTTTACAGACGACTTACAGAGTATACATACTAAAATAAAAAAATTTATTGGGGAATTAAGACGCAGCTTGATGGAATTTTAAACAAGGAGAAATACTTCCACATCCTAAAAAATCACATGTTGCCATGAGCTGAAGAAAATTTGTCTGTTATAAGAAAGATAACAACTCAAAGCATACGTCTGAGTTGACACAAAAGTTTTTTAATTAAAATTCTATCAATGTTTTGGAGTGAGATTTGTGCAACCCAGACTTAAACCCTATAGAATATCTCTGAGTGATGTTAAAAGAGCCATATATACCAAAAATATCCCAAATATGTATGTTGTTCTTTGTGATGAAATTAGAACGGCATGGCAAGCTACACCATTGGAGCGCTGTCAGAGTCTTATGACGTAAATTCGGAATCGATGTGAAGCAATAATAAAGTAAAAGAGATAACCAACAAAATACTAACTGAAAGTAGGCAAGTTTTTGTAATATCATTATTTTTTGTAAATAAAATATTTTCGTTTCCAATTAGTTGTCGCACCCAAATCGTTGATTCTACATGTTTTTGTTAAAATCCTCCAAACAAAAAGGAACTTTAACAAAATCTTTACTAATAGAGTTTAAGTTGAACATAGGTTTCAATAAAATATTGATTTATTGGAAAATAACATAATTTACTTCAAAATATGTAGGTGTCGTTTCTAATTAGTTGTCAACTGTTGTATGTGAGTAGTTCAAATATGAATATTATACATATATATCTTTCATCGATAACATACATAATTCTTAAAAATATCGATTATTTTTTATCGATAAAAATCGATTATTTTTTATAAATTCAAAACTTTTAATTTACTTTAAAATAATAGCAAATAGTATCGATTGTTTCCTTAAAGGAATAAAATATCGATAAATATAAAAAATCTTGCTATTTTTAAGTAAAAAGCATTGGCACATTTTCTAAAATTCATCTATTTAACTTACATACAGTATATCACTATCAATATATCATGCACATTTAACAGTTCTTTTTTTAATTTTATTAAACTTTCCGAAAAAATGTGGCTATATTTCGCATTTATATCAATGAAAATACCCTTTATACCCATACACAACAAAATTGAAAATTTTGTCTTCGAAGTTCGAAAATAATCTTATTATGAAACGTTATTCTTAATCATAGTAAGCTGTTAATGCAAGAATAATATATAATATAACCTCCTCAGGGTTGTGTGCTAGGTTTAGGATCTACCACGGAAATAACCCTCGGAATGAAAGGAAGAAAACAGCCGGCTTTTGTAAACTCGGCTATAATTATAAAAATAAGAAGATATTTTTTCATTGGTGTATAGAAAGTACAGGGTGGGCCATATAAAATTTTAAATTTAAAAAGTCAATAAAAAACGGCCTAACATTTATTTAAAAGACTGTTTTATGAAATTTGTTTGTAGAAAACAATTTCGGACAAATGACCACCACGCCTGAGTTTACAGTAGCTTATCCGATCCACCCAATTTTGGAGTACTTTCTCGATGGTGTCAGGCCTTATGGCAGCTACAGCAGCTTGAATCTCGTACTTTAGATATTGAATTGTTTCTGGATGGTTGGCGTAACATTTATCTTTAACAGTTCCCCGCAGAAAATAGTCCAACGGAGTTAAATCGCAGCTTCTGGGAGGCCAATTCACATCACCTCTTTTGATTATTATGCGATTTTCGAAGATAGGGCGTAAAAGATTGAGTGAAGCGTTTGCTGTATGGCACGTTCTGATTGTTAACGTAACCATCGAGGTGGAAATGAGCTTCGTCAGAAAAGATGATTTTTCGGTAAAATTGACCATCCTCGGTTTTTTTTCAATATTTCCCAGTTGTCTTCCAGTGAATAGCGACCCATTTCGTAAATTTTAGACTTTTTATTGAATATCTGTCACTTTCCGAATGGTATTTGACGTTTCCAATGTCGAAATATAGATAATTCAAATTTAAAACGTTAGATGACCCACCCGTTGTACCAGTATATGTAGATCAAGCTTATAAGACAGTTGATATAAAAGCCTTGAGTCGAAACATAGAATAATAAAAGAATTATTTCGAAAATACTCGCTCTTTGTAAGTTTGTAATATATACTATACGCAAAGTTGACCGAAAAATGTTACCCTCTTTTGAAATGCACAGAAAACATAAGTGGCATGCATATTTTTCCATTTCTTACGAATTCCCTTACTGGAAGTAATAACGATCTTTTCAATAAGCTCAGTTTATAGTGTTATTACTCAGTCCCTAAACTAAAAACAAGTTACAATCTAAAGTCTTATCTCTTACATTTACGTTACCTAAACTTGAAATTATTTGTTAATTCAACATTAAATATAATTTTTTCCTTTCTGTTAAAATTCACTACAAATTACACCGTGCATGGAATTCACTTCAAAATATAGTTGCTTTTTTCACAAATTTAGTTTAAACTAATTCTGTTGTAGTTCACAATTATTTATTTATTATTAATAAGAGTACGAGATTTTCTAGTTACCTTACTTTATATACATATATATAGACGATAATTTATGCACTCACTCATAACACAAATACAAATAGAAAATACTACGAATGCGTATTCCCAGTCGAAACGACTTTCATTGATTCGCACGAAAAGGCGCTGAGTTGTACATCTCCGTGTAGAATTAGCTGAACTCGTATGCTTTTCGCTCATATTTTCCTCCATTGAATATATGATACAAATGTATGTATGCATGTTCTTCTGTGTAAGTAGCATCGTGAGTGACACGTGTGTTACGCATGAAGCGCACACCAATTCACACTCAACGTCACAGATCAGAGAGAATTAGCTGAAACCCAAATGACAGCCAAATTTTGATGAAGTGAAAATTATTCAATTTTTTCGCCTTCATTTTTGGCAACAGCACACATATTGAAGTACAAATGTACGAAATATTGGATAAATTTTGCTGTTACACGGCTGGTTGCCAACTAATTTAGCTTAGTGAGGGCATAAGCTGGATACAGAGACAGCTTTTTATGATTTAAATGTTTGGAGAAAACTTAAAAAGTGTTTTTTTTTTTTAATTTTTTTTTATTTATTTTTTTTTTTTTGTGTGAATGAAAGCAAAGGACAAACTCATATATACATTAGGGTGATTCAAAAAAATTGTAACGGGAAGGTCCTCCTACATACAGTTTTCTATTTTTTCTTATTATCAGATTGAAAAATTTATATCTCGCTTCCAACTACTTGAAAAAATATCTTGTTCCTTAGATGTTGTAGGAAATTTAATGCTCTACAAAAGAGGTCTCCACGATTTTTTCGTAAACCCAACCGTTTAAAAGATATTAACGGTTGAAATTTGATTATTTTTACGAAATTTTTTATGAATTTTATAACTCAATGAAAAAAAAAATTATTATTGGAGAGGCTTTCTTAGAGGTGTCTAAGAACCTATTTTTCCGAGAACCAAACGAAAAAAAATTTTTTTTTTAATCACCCTAATATACATGCTATATATACATATGTGTGTATATGCTTATTTTCTCGTGGCCTAAAGTAAAGCAATCAATTTCTTACAAAATCGTTTCTGGGAAACGCAGTGTGTCGTCAAAGCGCCCTCATTAGCGGTTGTTGAAAAAATACTCAGTTGGCAATATCTGAAATTTTCAAATTCACCTTTTTTTCTGCTTAAATATAAAAAATTAATTTTTACTAAGAATATTGTGACATTGAAAAATCATATAATTGATGAGTTTTTAGAAGTACAAATAGTATAAATATACCTTCTTGTACTGTAGAGGCTTTGTGGAAAAAATTTTATTATAACATTAATCAGAAAAATATACTAATATATAATTTTAAATGCCCTATCTATTTATAATCCGCATATCTATTTTGTGGTTGATAACCCATTAAGTAATACTCAAGATCTATGAAAAAGTTCTCCGATTTATTTGTTATATGATTTTATTAGAAATGAGTTTTAACTGAGAACAAATATTCAACTCACTGTTTTTGTTAAAAAGCTTTTAATGAAAATTCAAAAAGTTAAGCCAGGTTAGACTAGCTATAGGAAATACAATAACGGAACGTACTTAGGCGATTTCATGTCCAGTTAAATGCAAAAATTTCTGCAGCAAAAGAATCACGCGTTTCAACGAAACGTCCTCAGCTCATTACAAATCTGCCAGGGTTACTAAAACCTATACCAAAAAATTAAATTTTTGATTGCAAAAAAGGTGGCCAAGTTGCCTCAACTTAAGGGTGGTGAAGCGAGACGCTCAGATAGAAATTGTTGGAAGCATTTCCCCCCACAATCTTTTAGAATTATTTCACAAAATTTTAGTAAAAAATTTTTTACTTTTCTGGATCGCTATCAATGGGCGGTGGACCGATCACCTACCCTAGCTAAAAACTAAATAATCCGCAACCAAAAGCAAGTCACAGCTGCAAGTTATGACTGTCAACAGTGACGTGTGAGTCAAGTCGCGTGTGCGAAGACTGTTTGTTTGACGACAGGAGATATTTCGTCTTGTCCTCGTTCGCAACCAGACAGCTGCCGTACATTCTTATACAAGGTGCATTCCAAAGTAAACAGGGCTTTTTGAATCTAGCATCCCCTGGTGGGCCATCTGTATGTCTATATGTGCGTTGGAATCTGTTATCTTTATCGATTGTCCAGTGAGAATTTCATGACATTTCATAGATTGGAAGTGAAGTTATTGCATTTTAAGAGTCAGTATGTTTGTTATCGGTGCGAAAATTAGCTTCAAACAAAGAGCCAACATTAAATTGTGATTTAAAATTGGTAAAACTTTTACTGTAACTTTTCAATTGATGAAACAAGTTTATGCCGTTGACTGGCTATCCCGTAGCAGAATGCATGAGTGGTTTCAACGTTTTCAAAGTGGTTGTGAGGACATAAATGACGATCAACATGTGGGCCAATCAAAATCCGTGATCAACGGAAATTTCATCAAAACTGTGGGTGAATTCCTCAAAAATCAGCCGAAATCATCATTGAAATTCATGAAAATGGAATTTAACATCTCCAAAACATCGATTTATCGCATTTTCGCCGAACCTTTAGGCTTACGCGAGATGTGTGCACGGTTTATTCTGCACAAATTAACTGACGACCAAAAAATCCAACATTCGAAGGACATCATTAAGAGGTTTATTTGACCAAAAATCAAATTTTAACCATTAACCACTCCTCGTATTCAGCTGATATGCCACCGTGCGACTTCTTTCTTTTTGGAAAAATGCATTTGCCCATGAAAGGAAAGCGTTATGCAGACGTAGAGGCCATTCAAATGGCTTGCACCGGCATACTGGCGGCCATACCGGCCAACGGGCTAAAACACTCGTTCGAAATACTTTCGGACCGTGCAAAAAGCTGTATTGAAGCAAAAGAAAACTATTTTGAATAAAATAAATTGATTTTTACCGAAAAAACCATTTGTTCTGTTATTTTTTTTGAAGTCCTGTTTACTTTGGAATATACCTTGTAGAAGATTGTATCTTTTCTATTTACCTCTGCAGCTCATATTATTTTATCCAGCAATGCATTGAAAAAGTTACACGATAGGGAGTTTCCTTGTGTGAAACTTTGCTTGACCGAACTCAAAATAAATATCATTTTATATAAAAAATACACCTGCAAATGGTTTATAATTCCGATGCAACGAAGTTGATGATACCTGTTTCAATTAAATTTTAACCTAATCTCAGCTTAACTAAGAAAATCTTTTCGAGATAAAAAATCATTGAGGAAACTAATGTGGTAATTTTAAATGACTAACACTGATGTATTTCCAATATCCACACATACATGCTTGTAATGCAAAACTATCTGCACACTGAACACTTTCACAAATAACCCAGTATTAGCAACTTATCCTTAAATACTTGTATGCTACAAAAGCATAAACAAAAAACATTAAATGTTATTACAAGCAACAGCACGGCACGCTCACGCACTCACCGCTTGTCGTCTGCAACGCCAACAGCATGCTAATCAGAAATAACACGGCGATTACATTGCCAGAACTGCTCCCTGCCTTGCCATACAATTTGGCAGTTGCCTTTTGTTTTGACAGCACTTCCGCCGCCGTCGTCGTCGTCGTCGTCGTCGGTGCCATCACTGCGCAACACCTACTTCGTGAAATGTGAGGCTGAGCGTATCGTTGTGGGATTTGTGCCACACTTTCACTTGCTTGTTGCCGCTGTTTGCACCGTATCAAATGCTGCTTTTGTTGCAACACCCAATTGATGTGGACAGACACAAGCACTCGGCCCTTACACTTTCAACAACGCGCCAACTCAGCAACGCAACGTGACGTTTGCTTTCGTTATCTGTTATCCGTTGCTTTTGTTTTAGCTTTTCGTATGCTGTATTTTCTTTAGTGATTACTAAATGTTTGCACGCCTTCAGCGTTGCCTCAGCACTGACACTGACACTAAAATTGACTGTCAACAACATCGATGCCGCGCCGGTGGAGTGCTTGCTGGCTGCCTGCCTCCCTGTAGGCTGTTGGCTGGCTTGCTATCGTCGATAGTTTATCGCACAGTTGTGTTGTTGCAGGTGTTTGTCGCTAAAAGGTGGACTGCAACATTGTGGCGGTGGAGTGTGCGAAGAGGCGGGCCTTTATCATTCATTGTCACAATTTTGTTGCTATTGCAGTGATTTGATCACTTAACGTGCACAAACAAACAAACAAACAGTATGTGTAAGTTTGTGCATGTGTGTGTGTGTGTTTGGGTGCATAACATGACATTGTGCGACAGATAAGTGCTAGCAAATAGTCGGAAAGTGTAAACGACAGACAAGACAACATGTCTGTTTGCGATGTTGGGGTTGACTTCGACAATTGGCAAGTAAAGTGAAGTGGGTGAGATAAAGTGTTTTATTATAAGGTCAACATTTATTTGCTGTGCGTGATTATATGTGTACATACATATGTATGTGGGGCATAAAATAGCATACAAAAATTATATAGTATTTATTATTATATATTATATCTTTAAAAAAAAATTTTATATACTATGGTTATAATAAAGTTTTACATTCAAACGGAAATCATGCCGAGAATGGAAGCAATAATTTTTAAAATCCAATTCATTATTTAGAATTTTTTTTAAATATTTTTTAAATTTTTTCCAGAATGATCGTTATGTTCCTGGTTCGCCGATATTTCGCGATGATTGCAAAACCCCGCCGATAACACCTGCCCCACCATCGACGCCCAAGAGTCGCGGTAAAGGTGAGTTTTTAGCCTTTAATATTTCTCTTGCACTCTCGCAGAATATTGCAAGAAATGTGTTTGTATTCAAGTTTGCCCTTTTTTTTTATCTTTTTTATAAAGTATAAGCTAGATCTCCGCAAATATAAAGATACATTCAAGGTACATGATACAAAATTTCTGCAAACGTCATATTCAAATTCGGTTTACTCGCAGGTTTATGTGAGGAGAAAGTCAACAAATAATTTCCTTTGATGTAAATTTGTATATAAGAAAACAAACATACACGTTGTTCCCTTATATACAAAATCAAATTTTTCTCTACTTCTTCACTTCTGTTACAAGAAGCCAGCTGTGGCCTTTTATGGTTGCAATGTAAATTGTTTGAATTGTTCATTGATCCTAAATAAGTTATTTGCTACATTATTTTAGTTAAAACCAAAACGCACCACATGGCAACTGCTTTGTGAACCATTGGTCTTCCTTCACAGAGTCGTCCAATCAAAGTTTACCTGCTTTAAAAAACGCTTCAAATTTTGTGATATAAAATTTTGCAAAAACTTCTCTTCGATAAATACCAAGTTAAATATATGAAAATTTTCAGAATAAAAAAATAAGAGTTTTTCTGTAATTTGGCTTTTATGTATAACAAATCAAACATTACTAAAATTCTAAAATAAAAATCTAAATTCAAAATACATCTAAATATCTTTATATTAGCCACTAATATCAAATTCAGCAAAACCGGTTCAGTCCACACTTGTCTATCATATACTCAATAAAAAATGTTCATCTGTACTATAACAAAAGGAAGGTCCTTTCTTCCTTCCTTTACTGACGTAGACACCGCTTACGGGGTTAAAGACGAGTTTACAACAGCTCGCTGTCGCCAGGTCCTTCTTCACTTTGTCCTTCTAGCGGCGTGTAGGTCTTCATCTAATTCTCACGGCGGGTACTGCGTCGAATACTCTCAGAGCTGGAGTGTTTTCATCCATTCAGACGACATGACTTAGTCAGTGTAGCCGCTGCCTCCTAAATTGCTGAACTATGCAATGTCGATCTATATCTCGTACAGCTCATCCTTCCGTCGACTCCGGTATTCGCCAATGTCATTGCTCAAAGGATCATAAATTTTCCGCAGAACCTTTTTCTCGAAAACTCGTAATGTCGGCCCATGATGTGTGCCTGGTAGAGTTTGGTCTTTTTCGTCGAGAGAGGTCTTTACTTCTCAATATCCTACTCAGTCCGAAGTAGCACCTGTTGGCAAGAGTTACTCCGCGTTGAATTTCGATCCTGACATTGTTGTTGATGTTAATCCTGGTTCGAAGATAGTCGAAGTTATTTACGACTTTGAAGGTATGACTGTCAACAGTGACATGAGAGCCAAGTCGCGGGTGCGACGACTGTTTATTTGATGACAGAAGATATTCCGTCTTGCCCTTGTTCAATTCCAGACCCATTTGCTTCGCTTCTATATCCATTCTTGAGAAAGCAGAACTAACGGCGCTGGCATCGACGTACGCCAGCAGTTGTACAGTCTTGTAAAAATTGTACCTTTTTTAGTTAGATCGGCAACTCGTATTATTTTCACCAGGAGTAGATTGAAGAGGTCGTACGATAGTGAGCCTGGTTTGAATCCTCGTTTGATATCGAACGGCACTATCCTTCCCGATCCTGACGGCGCTTTTGGTATTGCCGTATTAGTTTTGCGGGGATAGTAAATGCAGACTTAGCGGCATAAAGACAGATTATTTTCATGCGGTCACTTTGAAATCTAGATCCACACTGATAAGGTGAAATAAGTTTGTTGATGTCGGTCTCCTCGGTCGGCAATCCATCGACCCCCGCCACTTTGTTTTTCTTCAGGCGGGAAATTGCTATTCGAACTTCTTCATGGCCGGGCAATGGAATGTCTGGTGATATGCTTTTACTGCCATTCAGGAGGTTGGAAAAGTGTTCTTTCCATAATTTCAGTATGCGTTGGGTATCAGTCACTCGATTAACTCTGGAGATTCTACAAGAGTGGACATTATGTTAGTATCTTTTTTTTGTTTACCGAAAATATTTTCAAATTTATGAAAATATTAATAATTATCAGTGAACCAACTTCTTTTAAAACCTTTCTGGCGAAGCTCTTCACTTCGAACATACATTGTGACAAAAAATCCGCACCAGATGTATTACACTTATGCCAACAACGAACGTGTTCCACGGAGTAGCAATTTCAGTTTGGGGAACAAGAAAAAATCACACATAGCCAAATCTAATGAATACGTTGGTAGATCGATCGTATTCATTGCATTTTTAGTTTTAAAATCGATCACAATCGTGACGATGGTCCATTATCATTGTGTAAAATCCATGAATTGTTTTTCCGCAATTCTGGCCATCTGCAATATAATACTCTGTTTGAAAAAATTCAGCTTTATCGGTACGAGTCGAGCAAGAATGAGTTTCATACCCAAACTACTTACCAAAATCATTCGAACGGAGTCGCGAGAGCTGTCGAGATCTCTCTAACACTCGCCTGATTATTTTCAAGCACCATACCCTTCACTTTTTTAATATTTTCATCAGTTGAAGAGGTCGAAGGTCGTCCAGAACGAGGCATGTTCTCAACGATCTCTCGATCGTCTATGAACGCATTGTACTATTCGTAGGCCTGATTTTTTAATCACCGTAATAGTCAGTACTACTTAATAGCAGCGGACTCACAGATACATACATATAGTAAATATAAAAAAATGAGTTACCAGACCTTAAAATATTAATAGTGGATGAATATCACCCTCCCGATAATTTTTGTACTGTTTCTAGTGACTTTTGTACTCTAATAGTTACCTGGCTTCACATTCCGCGAGCATATTCGTCTCAAGAACTTTTTGCGACCTTGAGTTAATCAAAAATAATTTTCTTCAAATTCCATCTAAAATTTATACAATTCCTTATAAAATGAGCACCAACTTCGAGGAACTTTGTGAATATTCACTTCTTTTTCAAACTCACACTGCCCCAAATGACTAACTAAACAGTTTAATCATTTTTAGATTGAAAAAGTACGTTTTTGTTTAATTTCGAGCAGATCGCTCAATATTCTTTTATGAATATATCTACATTTGAGAATCATAGACTCGTTTCCATGTAAATGACCCAATAAAATTGCTCACAGTTGAATTTAAAGCTAAAAACAAAGAACTATATAATTTATTGCGCTAGATGATCGATAATATACGTTTTGAGTAAACTTTAAATATTATCTGTTGGCTTCCTCGAACTGACATCATACAGGCAGAAAGACAGACAGTCAGTGTTTATTACGCTTGTGTGATGCATTGGCGTTGAAACTGATTGAATATACATATGTATACAAATTTATATATAATTATGTATATGCAATTGTGTTTCATTTGTAAATATAGCTTTGTTTGTAAATAAATAAATCCAATCATTTTATGTTATACAATAAAAGAAACTGTGACGTCGGTAACAGGTGTTGTGCCATACACTAAGTGGATCAGTGATCCCTCATAAAGAGAAGGCCTGTGTTTCTCATAAACTTTTGTGATGCATAAATTTATGCTTGTAAACATGTATGAGGTCAAATAATAACAAACAAGTCATAAAATGTATTTAAAAAAAATATTTTTTTCGATATAGATTACATATATATGTATTTATTTTTCTCTCGCAACATGTTGCACAAATAATAGATAATAGTTTTCTTTACTCAAAGGTTGCTACTTTTAATTGAAACTATACCACATCTCAACAAGTAGTACTTTTATAAAAATATATGGATGACACTACCTTCGCATCTATATTTTAGAGTTTAAAAATTAGCGAAATCACACCACAACCACACCTACATATTTTCTTTATACTTACATACGAGTAAATTTTTCATCCAACCAAGGAAATTATTGGAGAAAGACATGGTATAGTTCTTTTCTTTAAATTGTGACACCATTTATATAAAAATGATTGCAATCGAACGTTAACTTTTCAAATTCTCCATATACCGAAAAGAGAACTTTAGTGACAATGACTGATTTTTTACCGAAAATATTTGCCAAATTGTGCCTATTACAGAAATTTAATAGAATGTTTTTCCTGCTAAAAATATGACTTTTGCCAAAAATCTTGTCATTCCATTCCTTAAGGGGCTATACCACACTGTGACATTTACAAAAAAAAAAAAAAAAAAAAAAAATTGTTCGCTTTTTCGATGGAGTAAGTAAGTAAGTGTTCCTAAATACATTTACTATACAATGACTTACAATCTTTTTGATTGGATGAAAATTATCAATTTGGCACTAAAAAACGTCCATTTTTTACCCAAAAAAAAAAAAATGATTTTTTTTTCCAAATTACGCCAGTTTGTTAATTTTTGATATTTTTCAAGGATCGTAGGTCACTGTATAGAAAATATCTTTACGTTTAAGAAACTTTTCAAAACATTTTGTTTCAGCTACTCATTCAGCCGGAATCACGCCAGCAGTTGGAGCACTTCTTTTGGCAGCCCATAACTCTGTTATTTTTCCATTTTTGTAAAACAAAAAATCTTAAAATATAGCTGAAAATATGCCTTATTACGTTCAAAGAAGTTTGACATATTCAATCGCGTACTTTCTCTTACAAAAATTAACGAAAATCGCCTAATTTTTCATGCGTCACACTGGTATAGCCCCTTAAGTTCAAGTAAGCAACACTCAATCACTAATGAAATGATTGGAAAGAGACATGGTACAATTTTGGTCGCAATGGTCGAAATCGAAAATTCACTTTTCAAAATCCCCACATACCGAATTAGAGGACATCAGTGATCAATGACTAATTTTTTACAGAAAATTTTAAAAATATGACCTGTTGCCAAAAATTTTAATTACGTCATTACTATCCTTACCCATCCATACCGAAAAATAGTTGAAGCTGGACCAAAACTTTTCAGTGCCCCTCATACTGAATATCAAGTCTTTCGTTTAATCTGTGAGACGTGTTATTGAAATATTTTATCAAAAATTTACCTGATGCCGAAAATTTGATTAATACCTTCCTTAACCACCTACACCTGAAATAAATATTTTCTCTAATCTAGAAATAGTTGAAACCGGTCCCATCCTTTTCAAGGCTCAGATACTTCCATGCCCAGAGTAATAACCCTATTTTAGCGCATAAATGAAGAGAGCACAATTTTCTGGTAGTAGTAAGTCATGATGTCCAAAAATACATAGGTCAACTTGGGTCAATAGATAATAAATACCCCAAATAACTAATATTAGATTGACTTTATACCATATATCGTCACTCAAAATGCAAAATAACTTAAAATCACTTTTCATAAGTTTAAGGTTATATATTATAAATTTCTAATATAATGATTTTAAAATCTTAATATGAAGTTATGTTAATAAGCCTAAAGAACATCATCTTCAGGGTAAAATTACATAATGACACCAAAAATAGATAAAATCGGGTCAATATACCCTTACTCCTCTCATATCTAAAAGTTATACGGATTTTCAACCTCGCGGCTGGCTTTATTATATTTATATTTATGCGTAGATATAAAGGGTATTTTTTTTTGGACTGTGGTTTGTAGGAAAAAATTAAACGCATACAATTAAATGTTTTGGTTGAGATTTTATCTTTATTAGAAAGATAAGCGTTTGTTCTGAAATTTTAAAAATGATTTCGGGTAAGTGACCGTCACGGCTGTCTGGAATGAATTCCAGCCCAGACACTAAATTTTCGACCTATTTCAACTGTTGCCGTATGTCAGCAATAAAACGCCGAATATTCTCTTATAAGGCATCATTCATCTTGTGCTTATCTCCACAAACAAGCGTCTTTATTTATACGACCAAAAGTAAGCTTAATCGCCGAGCAAGATTTCGAAAAACTTGTCGCGTGAACTGAAATATTTTGGAAACAAATTTGCACGATTTGAAGACAACGTGCCGGAGTGAGTCTGTTCATTATGAAGTGGTATACTAAAGCTGTGTAAAAACCAAGTAACAGCTCTCAAAAAACCAAGTCGGAAGAATGTAATTTTCACTTTAAAAACCACATGTCTAAAAAAAACAATGCCTGTTACTATAGTTTTATACCGCAAATGTGTGAAAAAAGTGCATGAATTACCTCAGTCCTCATTAATATTTTCCAACCTTTGATTCTTGCAAATAGTGAAAGTATCAAAATATTCGGTAACACCCGAGCTCAGCGCTTCCTTACTTGTTTTTTATATAAATTGTACCTAAACATAAATGCTTGTTGCCTAAATTGTATTTTTACCTTAGAAAAAACCAAAACTAAACTGAGAATTCCATAGAAATTCCAGCACTCAACTCTCTACTAAACCGAAAAAAATCGAATATAATACACTGCAATTCATTCCGTAAATCTGTGCAAAGCTTTTGATCATACAAATTCTGCTGAAATGTTTTTGTAAAAATACTAAGCAATACTGTTTACTAGTCTGCAGCAAAATAGCCAGTGGGAGGTGTGGCCTTCCCCCAAAATGGCTAGAATACAAATATGCGTACACACACTCATATATGTATGTACGTGTGTGTAGCTAAGTGGGTGCAACGAGGCGGGACGCTGCAGAATGCTTCCGGCAAAACCGACAACCGTCCCCTGCACCACTGCCACTGTTTCTGCCACCGCCACGGACACTGACTGATAGCGTTGTTGGCGCTATCATAGGCGAGCCGCTGCCAGTGTCGATGCCAAGGTACTTTACCGCCGCTTCCGTTCGCTTGCTGTGCTTCAAAGATACTGCTGAAAACTTGTTTTGCAAAAAAATGTTTTCTACTCTTGTACTATATATACATATGTACATACATATGAATACCGTTCGTGCTGATGTGTGCGTACTTGGAAAAATTGTATGCATTATTTGTTGATGCTGCAGAGCTGTTGAATTTCGGTAAATAACATTCCGCAAAACACGCTTGGAATGCGGGCCACTAGCATCCCCAGCGTTGACAGCAGAGCTTAAGTGGGGAAAACATGAATGAATCTTTTGGTATTGAGGCGGCTTAATACCTGTGGAATTATCTCGTTTTCACATCGCATACATACAAACGTATATATCTGCTTAATCGTGTGGAAGTGTTCGGCAGCCACTGAATGCCATATTTGGCCACACGAACATAGCTACAACAGACGAAAATATACCGAACTACCTTGATTTGTAGCAGGTAAGCACACAGTTGTGTGTAATCACAGTTGTGTGTAATCACAGTTGTGTGTAGTCACAGTTCACGTGGCGTCTTTATTGGAGAAGAACCACTTATATGTGTAGTTATGCGTTTCGGTTTTATAAAATTCCTTAACTGTGTACGTGACAATAAGGCGCAAATTGCTCTGCATACCTCTCTCTTTGGTTAGCATAATCGTCGTTCCAGCCGCTCAACCGCATGCTTGGTCAGCGGACAAAATTTATAATTCAATAAATATATGTGCCGTTTGATAAACACTAAATATTTTCACACAAAACACTTAGCAGCTAATAAATCTGTTAAAGGTGAGTGAATTTGAAAACAAGCCAATTGAATTCGATTCACTCTAATCTTGTTTACGGCGCGTATACCCATATTGGGCGGCATATGGGATTTATTAAAGCAAGCAGAAATTCTCGAAGAATTTGTATCAAAAAAATTACTTTGTCCCCTTCAAAGGTGAATACCTTTCCACCTCTTGAGTTCCAATAATATACACGTGTTTGATTGCTATTTTTAAACTTCTAGAAATTGATCTGACGCGTTGGGCTTATTGAGCAATATTTACACATGCTGTTCTAGCTTTGGACTACCTAGGCATAATTCTAGGCTCTGTTCAACCATTATTGAATCTACAGACATTTTGATGAAGAAATTTAGTAAACTTAGTTATCTGGGTAGAAGAATAATTTTGGTGAACATATTGATTGTGATCCGGGTTCTTGCTAGATTCGACCCGATAAACCAGAATTTCTTTTCAAAAAGAGTGTGATTGTGACCAAATTTGGCTCCGTGTAATATTTTCTTGCTCACCAATCTGAAATTTCCGCTCCGTGGAAACTATTTTTAGTCGATCGAAGAGATAAAAGAAAATTCCCGGAAGGAGCTGAAGGCTATCCCAACAGGGATGTTATCTATAGCAGCAAATCGGTTCCATAATTGCTTTGGAGGTTCTCGGTGTCCAAATATGTTACTTCTGTTTTTGTTTATATTTTTTTAATATTAAATTTTTGATAGGGTTAATCGTTTTGTAGTCTTATACTCGTATGTACAGTGGTGGCCATAACATATGCAACTAATACATTAGTTTAGTAAAAGTGTATATATTTTACCAATAACCTTTACAGACCGTTGATTGAATATGAAATTATTAAAATTTGGTATTTTTACTTTTATTTAGCGTTTTTAAACAAAAAAAAAATTCATTCATAAAAAAAGAAATAAGAATACCATTTTGGTTTCAACTCTAAAATTAAGTGGACAAAACATATGCAACTCCGAGTTTGAGGTCAAGTAACACTATTATAGCGGTATTTTTCCGTTACTATTGTGCTTCCACATTATAAATAATTCAATATCGTTAGTTTTTGTAAATTAATTCTTTTGTTAATTCTGCCAAAGAAATGTGGTTTTTGTTTTATTGAAAATGGCAGGAGACAATTTTGGAATTGAACTTTGGAAGAGAGTTCTTTCTGATTTTGAGAAAGGAATGGCACAAAACAGCATTGCTACAAAATATGAAATGCACAAAAGCACAATTTCACGAATAGTAAAAAAAATCGTTACAACAAAAGAAGTTTTTGTTATAAACCGAGGTGGTCGTGTTCGCTAAAGGAGCCAAAGACAGACAATTCAATAGTGCAACTACCGAAAAAGATCTTGAAATTGTCTCATCACAAATAATTAAAGATTTATATTTGCAAATATACACAAAAAGTGTGCGTAGGCGCCTCTTAGAAGCTTCCCGAAGAAGTGGTCGTCCCTCGTACAAACCGATGGTTTCGGTAAAAAAAAAGCCAAGCGTTTGAAATTCGCTAAAGGACATCTAAAATGGCCAATTATTAAATGGAAAAAGGTTATATTCAGTGATGAATCAAAATTTAACTTAATAGGAAGTGATGGAATGTCTTATATGCGAAGGCCAGTAAATAAAAAATATGATCTTCGTTATTGCAACATAGTAGTAAGGCATGGTGGAGGAAATGTAATGGTGTGGGGCTGCTTTTCTGCTAATGGAATTGAGCCAATTGTATAAGATTAATGGAATTTTGAATCAATACGACTTCAAATGTATTTTAGAGAGTATAATGCTGCACTATGCTGGGTGGGAAATGCCATTCGGTTCAGACTTCCAACTGGACAATGACCCAAATCACACGGCTAAAGTAGTATCAAGTCTTGGTTTGAAGCAAAACGTTAATGTTATGGAAAGGCTACCACAGCCCCGAGATCTCAACCCTATTATAAACTTAACGGAGCTGGTTAACAGGCGCATAGATATAACTATCCTTAAAAATAGCGATGAACTCTTTAAAAGACTTCAAGAAGCTTGGAAATCGATTCTGATGAAAATCATAGATAATTTAAATGTGTCAATCACGAGAAGATGTGCGGAAATAATAAAAAAACTATGGATTTGGATCAAAATATTAGTAAAATCCTTTATTTACCATTGTTTCCAAAAAGTTGCATATGTTTTGTCCACGTAATTTTAGAGTTGAAACCAAAATGGTATTCTTATTTCTTTTTTTATGAATGAAATTTTTCTGTTTAAAAACGTTAAATAAAAGTAAAAATACCAAATTTTAATAATTCTATATTCAGTCGACGGTCTGTAAAGGTTATTGGTAAAATATATACACTTTTTCTAAACTAATGTGTTAGTTGCATATGTTATGGCCACCACTGTACGTTGTTAGATTCATCGAAGTGAAATGAGTTAAATTAAAAAATTAATATGTATTAATTGTTTTATCTTTTATTGATTTTTCTTTTTATCGATTATTCTATTTTCACTGAATTATATTTATGCCTTAAACAAGGTGTATTAAGTTTGCCATGAAGGTTGTAAAACCACGAACCGTCGGAAATACATGTGAACAACCAGAAGTCGCACGTCGCCAAATCAGGTCAATACGGTGGTTGCGGAATGATACGGGTTGAGTTTTTGGCGAAATAATGGTGCATTATCGTGGTGTAAAAACCAAGAATTGTCTTTCCACAATTCCGGCCTTTTTAGGCGGATAACGTTACGCAAACGACGCACAACGTTCAAATAATACTCCTTGTTGATTGTTTGACCGTTTGGAAGGAATTCATAATGCACAACACCATGATAATCGAAGAAAACAGTCCACATGACCTTGATTTTTGAGCGACTTTGGCGGGATTTTTTTGGTCTCGGCTCACTTTTGGCACGATATTCGCTCGATTGATCTGTTGTTTTGGGGTCGTAGGCATAGATCATGGCCAGTTATAATTCTTTTCATGACACCCTGGTAGTCGGAAAGCATCGTTTCCCACACTTCAACGCGACGCCTTTTTTCCAAAAAATTCAATGTTTTCGGTACCCGTCGAGATTTGACGCGTTTGAGGCCCAAAACATCCTTCAAAACGGTATTGGCTGAGCCTTTCGATATGCCAACTTAATCAGCAAGGTCTCTAATTGTTAATCGACGGTTTTTCAACACCAAATCCTTGATTTGTTGAACGTGAGCTTCGTCGGTTGAGG
Organism: Bactrocera zonata; assembly: GCA_037783105.1. NCBI lineage: Eukaryota > Metazoa > Arthropoda > Insecta > Diptera > Tephritidae > Bactrocera > Bactrocera zonata. The sequence goes on from JBAWJQ010003996.1 coordinate 101,555, forward strand.
TTGATGGTCGCCCTGGACGCTCTTCGTCTTCGACACGTTCACGGCCGGCTTGGAACTCACTATACCACTTGTAAACATTTTTTTTAGACATAGCCTCATCACCAAAGGCTTTCTGCACCATCCTCAACGTATCCGCAGCAGAAAATTGATTCCGTAAACAAAATTTAATGCAAATTCTTTGCTCAACAAATTTCACCATCGCAAAAAACGAAAAACTCACTTTTAGCAGCTCACAAAACGACACGTATCTTAAACACTAATGAATATTTTGATATGAAATTTGACATAAATGTGACTGACAGTACTACCAACCTAAAAAAAAATTATTCTACAAATCCTTAGATGTGTGCAGCTTAAATTCAAATGTTGAGTCTTTTTGACCATGTCTGTCTAAATCTCCGTTCATCAGACCTCATTTTCTTCCCAAAAAGCAGATCATTTATCGGAACTGGTAATATCAGACAACTAACGATTCCGTACAAAATGAACAACCAGAATCAGAGGCTTGTGTAGAAAGCTTTTTCTTTTGGCGAGATAATTTCCCAAAATTTGACAGGACAGATCGAATCACTTTAACCTATAGCTGCCATGTAAACCAACAAAATTGATTGCTTGTAAGGAACTTAAGGCATCATTAGGCTCATTGTGCTCTCAAGTAGTAAACAATTAACTCATATTGTATTTGATAAGATTTTCCAAATTCCATGCCCATTATCTTTTATGTTGGAGTATGGGATATTCTGTTTCAACCGGCTGAAGTCTGCGAAATAGCAATAGTATTGCTCCCATGTCTCTCTCCGACCTTCGCGCATGCTCTGCATTCTGCCATTCCCATTGTACCAAGCTTCTGAAGGTAGACTTTTAAAGGTAGATGCCCTGTGATGATCCATACAATGTTACCCATTTCATTCTTGTCTAAAAATGGAAGTTGTTTTTTCTACTCCTATATAACTGAGTGTCTGATGATTTTAACGGATTTTCTCAATGAAACTCCAGTTTTTGCCTCATTGCGCAAATTAACAGGTAGTCTTCAATGCCACTTGGCTATCTCTTAAAACTTAATGGAGGCTGATTAGCGCTATGTTTTGACAATAATTTCGATTTAAAAGACTGAAATGAGGTCATTTAACTATCTTCTGTGCATGGATTCCAACAGAAAAGGCCCTCTTTCTTGTTTTACCCTTAAAACCTTGGAGAATATATGTGAATTTGGCCATCGAAACTGTCGATCACAGAGTCTTTGGTCTATAGTCCGAGTTCGATAACAAGGTACGGCTGGCCGTAAGCATTACATCATACTTCACTTGAATATGTATTGGCCGAATATCGAGATTAAGCTCCAGTGCTTTTGTTAACGACGCTGTCAGTCCCTGGGAAGCTAACTTACTGCACTAGTTGAAGGGGCCGCAATAGGCACTTAGTGATGTTAACAAAACTATCCAAAATGTATTAGTATAGGTCGTATGATACTTAAATATATACTATATATTATGTGGATTCGTACACTCTTCTTTAGAGATTACTCTTAATTTAAGGTCTCTTTCTCTCTCTTCTTTCTTCCTCTCTCTCTCCTTCTCTCTTTTTTTCCTATTTCTCTCTCTCTCTCTTTCCATCATATTTTTACTTTCATAATGGACTTAGAAACGTTTCAAAATATGTTTCACTTCTATCTGCTTCTGTCTTAACATTGTTAGACTATAGAAACCCAACAATCCATATGAAATCTACCAATTTTACAATAAATCAAATTTCGAAGTTCTAGTTGCGTTCCAAGGCCTTTAAAGTTCCTAACAAAGTTTAGCAAACCGATTTCGGAAGTCTTCTACTTTTTTAGACAAGTATTGAGCGACGAATTTTGGGGGTACGGAGGGAAATGACATATAATCGGTAAAAACATATTGTTCCTATCTTGATACTTGATTCAGTAGAAGATAATTAGAAATCAGATAAATTAACACACGTACATCTGTTGACTACGTCCCCAATAGATGTATCTCAACTAAAGATAATTAACTTTTGTTTACAAAAGTATCCAAAATCCATACGTGTTGCACCTGCTTACCTTGAAACTAATCCAATTAAATCTTGTATTTTCGCCTTGGCACAACTTTGCAAGGTTCAAATATTAATGGAGTAATTGACCGCATTTGAAAACCAATAAGCCAACAATAACACAAAGAGTTGCATATTTGCATGTTTGTACATATGTCGATAGATGTATAGCATAGTGCTTTATTCGGATTATTTTACAAACAAACTACCACATGTATGCTTGCAACAGCCAATGCTGCACAACAATCGAACTATCATAAATTTCAGGTGCGCCTCCGGGCCACCGGCACCAAGCAAATGCATTTCGAAGATTCTCTTAATCGAGTATTTACAAATAATCTGTATTAATAAATCGCATCGTTGTGGGTGTGTGCGTTTTTCTACGTTGCAACAGCAACTGAAAGATGCGATAGTAAACAAACGTAGCTCTTTATAAAGAAAGTTGCATTGAACAGGCTTCTGTTTTCGTTTTGTTTGCTTTAATATTTCTTTCTTAAATCAAACACTTCGAGAAGAGTAGTTCCCAGTACTGTGATTATCTATGCATGTACACGCGTGCGTTGGCTTGCAAAGTTTCCATTTTGTATCTTTGCCTCGAAGAGCATATCTGGTCTGTTTGTGTTCATCTGCTATTCAATTGCCAAGTGCAGGCAGGCATACTTCGGGTGGAAAACTAATTGGCCATAAAGTTAGTTGATTGGCGGTGGAAACAGCCGACCGGAAATGAACTGTTCGTCGTAACAAATGACCACATTTACCGCAATCCCGCAATCCATGTGGGTAGCAACCATGCAGCAAATTGAATTGTTGCCTTGCTGGTGAGGGAGCATAAAGAACTTTTAAATGCGAGAGCAAAAAGTATATAAAAAATACTGTTTGGGAATATTTTTGAATTTGCTGGTCAATAAATAATAAATTATTGGTTAGCGAAGTTTCGGGTTTATTTTGATGTTATTGAATATGGGCACTAAAAGCAATATTCGATTTTTATTATATACCTTTATGAATTAATATTGAAAAATTAAAATTTTTAAATAATCTTTATGCCTTCAAAAATTTTCGAAAATTACTATTTAATCAAAAATTTTCGAAAATTACTGTTTAACATTACTTGTGTACCCTTTTTATTAAGCAAAACTTAAGTTTGGTGAACAAGAAAAAAATCTCACGGATCCAAATCTGGTGAGTACGCTGGCTGATCGATGGTATTCATTGCGTTTTTGGCTTTAAATTCGGTCGCAATCGTGACGTGGTATAAAATTCATGAATTTTTCCCACAATTCAGGCCGTTTTCGACAGCTTTTTTAACGCAAACGCCTCAAAACGGCCAAATAGATTGCTTTATTGATCGATGGAACCACGAATATCGAAAACAAAAATTAGCATTACCTTGATTTTGAGCGACTTTGGTGTGTTTTTTTGCGCTTCGGCTCGTTTTTTCCCTCCATTTCAATGATTGATGATTTGTTTACATGTCGAGCTCATGAACCCATGTCTCAACGGCAGTTAAAATGCTCTCCATGAACGTGAGATGGGGATTCGAACGATCAAACATGTTCAAAGGAACCTGTTTACAGAACTTGATATCTATCCATCACTTGTCTTACGAGCACCATATCCTTCACTTTTTAAATTTCATCGGTTGAAGAGGTCGAAGGTCATCCAGAACAAGGCATGTCTACAACGATCTAACAGTCGCAATGATTCCGTAGACGAGATTTGTTTAGAAATACAAATTTTAGACAAATTCTTTGTTCGATATTTTTATACAGCGAGTCAACTTTTCCGTCAGCTGCTTTGTGGATCCCCGTCGATAGATCTCCGCGTGTTTGTGGGTCCGGGTATCGTCTCAGTACGTGCACTTTCTAATTTAGAAAAATATAGGTCGAAACCTAGTCGCCGCAGGGCAGTAGTATTCGCCTTTAATCCTCAAATAAGTTATAGACAGTTAGGCCGTTAGACCGTAGTTGCTCATTCATCGAATACGTTTCAAGCAAGGCAGCCTATTACTGCCAAAAACAGTATACGAGTTCGCTATAAAACTTGAAAATCGTTATTTCCACCTGTACTGCAGTCAAAGTACTTTTTAAGTAGTATTTCTCTTAGTAAAAAAAGATCTATAACTTGATTTTGATAGGTCTGTTTCTTTGAAAGCTATATGTCATACTGGTCCGATGTGAACTATTTCTTTGACGATTGTGACGGTGCCTTGGATAATAATATTTGCGAAGCTTCGTAAAAATATCTCGACAAATAAATTTTTATTTCATACAAGGACTTGAACTTCATCGATCAGCTTGTAATGACAGTCGTATGCTAGTGGCACGGTATAGGTGGTTCCTATAAATTATCAGATCAAGAAAAATAGGAAATACTTCGATTATATACAAATATCAGGCATTTTCACTACCAATTGACAGTGTGGTACGGACAAACTAACCACCTTGATAGGGTTCGAGTCCCATTTAAAATCTCTGCCGTGCTTTGGGCATGAAAAGGCTGGAGCGAACCCCAAATGCTCTTGCCTCCGTGGTACCAGAATTAAGTCTTTGGTCACACCTCGTAGCCAAAACTACAACCAGTTCAGCTTCCATACTGCTCTAAATTAATGACCAAAGGTTGGACCCTATACTGTCATCCCATGCAGGCACAAATCACCCAAGAACCTGACCTTAAGTTTTAGCTAATTATCTTCGCCGCATAGATAACTTACGCGCAAAGATTTCAAACAACCCTAACTGTTTGGGATTCAAACTTGTGGAGATTACAAGACTGACATCTAGCCATCCCTCTGTATAAGTAATCGCCATTCCCTCAAGGTTCCCGACATCCGAGTATATTGGACATTCTGCAATGACATGTACTCAATCCTAAATTCAGGCCTTTCCGTTAAGTTTCTCCTGTACAAAAATGCATTCAGAGGTCCATGCCCAGTAAGAAGGAAGCCCAAGCTCATACAGAATCTGAAGTCTGGGTTTCCTACCACAAACCCAGCATACCGAATACAGCTATAATCCCAACAGAGAGTTACTCCTAACCTTTCATCTAGGGGCTCCTTGCTCCCTAGATATCTCTCCCTCCTCACATCGTCGACAGAAATCCAGTCATTCTGCAGCAATGACACTCAAACTCCTCCTTAATATGTACATGCAGACAGCCGGACACGTGTAAATCGACTCAACTCATATATTATATGTACATATATACTCTAAAGGGTATCCAACCTTTTCATCCTTATATTTAAAATTAAGCTATAATTTTAATATACCCTCTTGAAGTATAAAAATATCCACGTACAGCTTTATATAGTCTTTAGATATGAATAATGAGCAAGATCTTTAAGATTTTTGATGTTCCATAAACATAAAGGTATATCTCATCCTCTTGACTTTGTGGCATCCTAATCTAATCTAACCTAAACTCTTTTTATTGAACAAAATTTTTACTGCAGGGCATGTTATAAGACACGAGCTGTGCGGTCTTCCGAAACATGAGTACATTACTCGTACGTACAATAAATGTATGTAATGTAAATGTGTACGAGCCGTGTAAGCGTTCTGTAAGTGAAATGTGGTTACTGCCAAGGCAATCAATGTAATTGCAATGGTAGCTTGACATTGAGTGACAGAGTTATTGTGATGGAGGCTTTGAGGTCGCTCAAGTAATTTTCAGTGAGGTCAATCACCAGTAAATAATTTTCCTACCTATCATAGCGGCATATTGATTTAAATGACAGTAATATGCTGCACTACATACAATATATAATGATTACACTATTAATCAAAATGAAGTCTCTAAGGGGTTAAACTTCAAAGTTTACCTATGTAAAGCTACTTAAACATGTGCTGACAAAGGTTCATATGTAATTGTAAGCACTTAGGTATAATTATGAGGCTACTTAGGGGTAGGCGTTGAGTAATCCCAGGTCAACCGCAGTTTGCTTAACCGCATTCAGGCATTGTACTGCTAATACCATTGTGAAAGCTCAAATAACATTACACACACAAACCTACATGCTTACTGATTGCCAATTACATTATTGTATTGCAGGTGTTGGCGCCAACAACATACATGCCATGACTGTTTCGGTTGCGCAAACAACGCAAGGAGGTTCCACCATTACCGCCACCACCAAGCCGTGCACCGCTTCCAGCTGTTACGCTTCCACACGCTCGGCCGCCATGATGGCACTCGCATTGGGTCACCGACCGAAAAGTCCTGCTGTAACTAGCACAAAACCAACAACAACTGCAAAAAGTGCGGAGAGAATCGTCGCAACTAACAGCAATCACGCGTCGTTGACTAACCACCAAACCAACACCAATACCAACAACTCGAACTATAGCCCTCCACCAGTCGGCGTTCATAGTAAGTCTCCAAATACTAATAATCAACGCATCGCCAGCAACAACACCGCTAACAATCGTCACACCACCGTTGCTGCAGTGGTGCATATGAATGGCGGCACTGGCATCAATGCGGGTTTCGGTAGTGGCGGCAGCGCCTCTAGCGGCTCGGACAATGATGGCTTCAACACCTCGTCATCGTCGTCGGCCACAGCGTTGCGTCGCTTGTACTTCAAGAGTGGGCGTAAATCAAAAATGAACTCAACGGCTACCACTTCGATGACCAGTATACCGTTAAATGCCATTTCCACGGCAGCTGCTGCATTTCACACGTCAATAAGTGGCGCTTTGCCGCCGAAAGCTGCTGCCCCGGCTGTACCAAAGGTGAGTTTGCACAGAAATCAAAGTTGAATTGTGAGAAGTATAGTGATTTTCGAATGTGTGACCTACCGACGACAATCAGAATTAAGCCATAAGCACCGGTTGGTTAAATAAATTATTGCGTTTTAAAGGTAACTTCACAATGTCACTGTTAAGGCTAGCTTTTCACCAGCAAAATAAACAAAATAAATACTTCAGAATGTACAGAAACAAATAGTAATCCCTTGGAGCCAGGTCCAGAGAATAAAGTGGACGCATAAGAACATTTCAACCAAGCAGAGGTCCTGCCGTGTAAGTCACTATCAATGTGCTGACCTAGCTTTATACTGGTGGAACAAAATCGATTTGCTATAAGGCAAAATTGGTAGCTTCTGGGTGATTACTTCCTTCAGACGGTTCAATTATTGACAGTACAGGTTCGGTTTAGGAGTTTGGGTATAGGAGATGAACTCTTTTTAAACGATTCCCTGCCAATTTCACCAAACTCAGGGCCAAACCTGCTTAATTATCAATCCTTGGTTGACCACCGGTCACGTCGGTACACGTTGACCTTGTCGTAAGTGACCTATTTTTCATCGGTAGTAAACATCCACTTCAGAAATGGATCGATTGTGTTACGATTCTGCAGCGATTAGCAGATGGAAATGTATAAATTGACTCATATGTGACATAGTAATTGATATTCAACCGTCCTCAACTTAAATTTAAAATCAGTATCATATTTGGCCACATCTTTGTTAATAAGTCAGTCAAAAATTGTGAAGTACTAGTTTATTAGAAAAGTTTTCAAAATTCTGTGTTGATACAATGAAGTTTTGATCTTCTAAGTCGTATAGCGGCTTTCATATCAGAAAGTTTAAAAGCGCTTTCTGGAAACTATTTTATTCGATCCGATCGTCACGTATAGTTTCCATAAGTCGATTTACTTCGAATTCGTCATGAATATTTTCGAAATATTTCTCCATAGTGTGAGCATGTTAGTTCACTGAACTTTTTATGTACATAATAAAGAATGATATATTCCGAGCTTCCCTAATTTTTTTAAAGAAAACCCTCTGAAGCTTCAAATATAATGTAGAATTCCTATTATCATTCGAAAGAACATTCTTTGGCATTTACTGTTCGAAGATTTGAAGATAGTCCGTCCGTTGAGTCCAATTTTCGTTGACTCGTTCGTGCAATTCAACTAGTAAACACATCTAACAGTGGGATACCACACGCTCTTGGTGGTCAATCGACCGCCCCAAACTTGAAATTATCTGCTCCACAAAGTTTTCTATCAATAAATCCATTGCTTGATGCGATGTGGGCGTCGTTTTGTTGAAACCAAATGTCTCCAACATCACGAGCTTCAATTTCAGGCAATAAATAGTCGGTTAATATGGCGCGATAGCGGTCGCCATTGACGGTTACGTTCTCACCGGTATCATTTTTGAAGAAATATGGACTGATAATTCCACCGGCCCACAAACCACACCAAACCGTTGGTTTCTCTGGATGAAATGGCAGCTCTAGAATCTCTTCAGGTTGTTCTTCTTTCCAAATGCGGCAATTTTCCTTGTTTACATACCCCTTGAACTAAAAATGGACTTAATCGTTGAACAAAATTTGGCTCAAAAACGTCGGATCTTCTTGGAACTTTTCAAGAGCGCATACAGCGAAACGATGTCGCTTCGAAGGTTGAGCAGTTTCAATTTTTCAAAGGCTAGATTTTGTAAGCTTTCAATTTAAGATATCGCCGTAAAATGCCCCAAGTGGTTCCATTCGTTAGTCCGAGTTGCTGCCATCGGCACCGAATCGACTCTCAACGGTCTTCGTGTACACTCTCAGCTACGCAATATTTCCTGAACGTTTTCGGTCGTATATTATCCAATAATGAATGCTTGGTCTCAAGATGGTTGATGGTCTTGCGAATAATATGCTCAGTAGGCCGATTATGTTGACCAAAAGTTGAGCGAAGCTCTCGAAACATATTCTTTACAGAACGTGAATTTTCGTTATAAACTTGAATAATTTGTAAACTTTGTTCAGACATAAGTCTTTCCCTGATGAAATGCCAAAAAATGCTGAATAAAATGGCATGACAGCTTTATAAGACTCAGGCGTGATCTGTCAGAAAATGCTATTGAAAACAGTACCTTTACTGGGATTATTTAATTGACATTTCGTTTGCTCAGTAGATAGATAATTTTATTCTCATATTAAACTTAAATAAACACTAATTGAGCAATTAGTCGAATACTTTGAAAATATAGTACAATTAAATGTTTTGTATATGACATTCTTTAATAAATACAAATAAATTTTTCGTAATCAAAAAATTCTTAATTGTATCATACAATTATCTTACTGACACAATTAAGTTTAACGAAATTTTTTATTTTTATAAAATACCTTACGACAACGCTATGTAGAAATATGTAGGTCGAATAACCATTAACATTTTCTTTTGAATTCCTAAATCTCTACTTCTAATCAAAAATTTCAAATTACTGCCTAGTAATTCACGAATAATTATCAAAAACTATGAATATTAATGATTTCACGACAAATATGAACATTTTCGGTTGTATTTTGTGTATTTACCCAACTCATGTTCATATATTTTGTTGACAGGTTGTCATAATGGGTTCCTCGTCAGCATCCATCACCGATGGCAACATCAATACATCAACGGATTCGGCTTCGACGCTTGTGACAAGCGTCACACACACAGACACATCAGAAACATGCGATTCACTGGATTTGGGTAAGTTAACGCCAGCCTGCCTATAATATACTAGTGTAAACAAAAACAACAATAAGAATTTAATAATTAATGAACGGTTAATGACTATGTGTTGCTGGTTGACACAAAGTTGAATAAATTAGTCGGTGGCTAAATAAATTATTAATGGTGAGATTTTGGTTGAAATGAACTATTTGGGAAATTTTCGTGTTCAAACAAAAGCGCCACAAAGGTTATTAAGGCTGTTGCATGCAACATTGTCTGTGTGAAACACTAGATAGACGCTGATTATTGAGAAATAGTCAGCGATAAATTAAACCTGAGTAAAATGTTTAACCGTTAGACATTTGCGGCACGTGTTTGCTCGCATTCCGCGCTTCCATTTTATAGAGTTCATGTGTTTTGCTTAGCTTGTTGCGCTAACAATGTTTGTTGCGTGTTCTTTAGTTTATTGTTATTATTTTTTCTGCTATTTTTTTTGCTGGCACTTTTATTGCCGCCGGTCAGTGTTCGAAAATCGCAAACGCGTCAGCTCGTAAAATGTTAGCTTTTGTTCGTAGCTCATAAATGAGTTATTTGGCCGGTTGTGGTCTGCTGCTATAGTAAATAAATAAGTAAATAAATAATGACTGGTTCATTGTGGTACGACAGGGCGTATGATTAATGCAAACTCACTTGCATATTTCAAGCGAATTTTTGACTTATTGACCGTTATAGCATGCTTTTACATAAACTGTATCGATAAACTAATAATAAAATTCAACAAAATTTCCAGTTGATTGAAGCAAAACTATAATTTCACCGGTGATGATAATGAAGTTTTACAAGCAGTGCGAAAATGCATTAATTAGGTGGCGTTTATTTAGGGTGGAGTGATATATACTATATTTAAAAAGTTGAGCAACAAAAGAGAAAAATCGCTCTATTATCCTTGAGAAGGGCATTTCTTATAGCTCTTTTCGTTACACTGTGTTTAAATATGTCTGAAAGCTAATTTTCATTAGTAAGTCTGCATGGCAGCTATATGCTATAGTGGTTCGATCTGCAAAAAATTTTCAGAGATTATATGATTGCCTTTGACAATAATCCGTACGAAAGTTCGTGAAGATATATCGTTAAACAAAAAAGTTTTCCATACAAAGACTTGATTTTGATCAACCAGATTGTATGACAGCTATATGCTATAGCAGTTCGATCTGAGTAAATTACTTATAGAATGAGGCGCTGCTTTGGACAAAGATTCTTGCCAAATTTCGTGTAGATATCTGCTGAAATAAAAAACTTTTCCATACCAGGACTCGAAATACCCATTCATCAACTTAAATTGATTTTCTTACTTAGTATTTAGCGCAAACCATATTCCATTCGAAAGAATCTAGTGCCACCACAAACGCAAAAAAAAAATGTAAACCAACAATTTACTGTTTCTTGTCTGTCCCTTCTCTCACCATTTTCACTATTATTCCCACTGATTAATTGATTGATTGCTAAATCGACTGCATCGGTTACTTCGGTGTGCATAGTCAGCCGTTGACTGCATTCCGACACCTTTGAGCAAAATCAAATAAAATTGCTGCTAAAACTAAAAAAGGTTGCAAGAAGCACACAAACATTGTTTCAGTCCATATATTGGGTGCACTCAGTCAAGCAAAGATTTATTTAAATTGCGTTTAACACTGACGACCTTTCTGCGCTTTACTCGTACACTGGCATACACACATCATACATGTTTTTTACACAGATTTACCGCTTTCTATTTCCGATATTTCGCTTTGATTTTGTATTAGTTTTCAAGCACATAATCCGCATTTATATATTCACATATGTGTATATGTTATGTAAAATATTCTCACCTTTCCTTCTCGCTCTGCAGGTGATAATTCGGGCCAGAGCGAACCGCTGTTCAGCTCACTGGAAGAACCACTGCTGACCGCCATACAAATAGATTCTGAACATGAAAATGGCACCGAACTGGAATTAACAAGTTGCAACATGTACAATCGACCGGATATGAATGTACAGGATAGCACTGAGGTGAGTAAAATATCACACTTTCTCGCAGTTTAGCGAGAGGGTTAAGATGCTATATTTATAAAAGTATTAGTTTTAATGTGATGTCAAGGTTTCTGTTGCCCTTAGGTTTATAAATATGCTGAAAATTTAAACGCTGTACAAGTATAATATTTTTTAAGAATTGAATTAGTGAAGTATAGAAAGTGGCTATGAAAATAGAATATTTTTCCAGTTGAGAGTAGCGAATGCGGTCCCGTAAGTACTTATCAGCACCATCAGGTGGTATACTCATGTTTTCTCTTAGTCATATGTGCAAAAAACCCTTTTATAACCCACGGCCGGGAGCCCCGGAAACGACTACTGCACACGTCAGAAGGCCACAATTTCGCATTGAATTGCGAAACTATTTAAAAACAGTATTTAACACACAATCTTGCTGACCAATCGACCAACCCAAAACGTGAAATTATCTGCTCACCGAAATGTCCTCAGCGGTATCATTTTTGAAGAAATACGGACCGATGATTCCACCAACCCACAAACTAAACCAGTCCCTTATTTTTCTGAATGAAATGATATTTTCTCTTTCAGTTGCCCTTCGTCTCAAATGCGAGCATTTTGCTTGTTTACATACACATAGAGCCAGAAATAGGTCTCGTTTTTGAACAAAATTTGGCTCGAAAACATTGTATCTTCTTACTTTTGAAGATCGATGCGAAACGATGTCGCTTGCGAAGGTAGAGCGGCTTCGATTCTTGCATAAGCTGTATGCTTTCAATTTAAGATTTCGGCATAAAATGCGTCAAGTCGTTGCATACGTCAGGCCGAGTTGCTGCAAACAACGCCAAATCGACTCTCTACGGCCTTCATGTACACTCTCAGCTACTGCTGCTATATTTTCTTCAGTTCGTGCTGAACGTGATATATTCGGCCGAATATTATGCAGTAATGAATGCTGGGTCTTAAGATAGGTAATGATGTTGAGAATAGTATGCTCAGTAGACCTATCATTTTGACCAGCAGTTGAGCGAAGTGTGTGAAACACATTCTTTACAGAACATGAATTTTTGTTATAACGTTGAAGGTTTTGTTAATGTTTTCAGCCGTATGCCTTTCTAAATGAATCGTCCGAATGCCAAAATATTTGCCTTTACATATAAAAAAGATATTTCTCTGTAAAGGGATTAGGGGTAGTCAGAGGCACGAAAAAATGAGAATTTTCAGTATTTTTTTATTTTGGGATTAAATCGTGTTATTTTACAAAAGTAGTAATCTGGCATTATTA